>JAOVVB010093173.1:0-13283 GCA_028570985.1 Heterobranchus longifilis
AAGGGGGGGGGGGGGGGAGGGGGGGGCGGGGGCTTGGTTAGGTGTAGCTTTTCATTCTCACCAAACAATAGCTGACGTCACCCACGCAGGGTTTCTGTAGGTTTCAACCATTTACCTTAACTTTTTAAGACCATTATGAATGCAATTTAAAACCTATTTCATGTCCATACTGGCAAAAACAATTACAAAAGGTATGAAGTAAAGGAGTCCCAGAATTACTTGTACATGAACGAACGCTGTCCGGAGAGTTGCAGAAGTTTACCTTGTTTAGTGCGGTTCTTCCTGCCGTCACTCAAACTCGTCTCCTGTGAGATCCCTTGGCATTGGGACGATTTATTGAACTCGATTCTGTCTGCAGAAGCCGTCTCTGGCTTCAAAAATCACTTCAAGACCTTCTGAGAGCAACTAGCCACCTAACACAATCTCCCTGTCTCTTTCATATATAAGCTAATTTTCTGATTTTCTTGACTTATTTTAAAGGATTTCTTCTTGATCTACTGCAGCTTGGTTTAAAATATTGATAGGACAACATGAAAACAGATGATCATGCTCTAAGTTTTGGAAATGCAATTCCTATAATTTGGGGGCTTTGGAATCAGGAGGTATAATGTTGCCATGGAGTCAGTGAGTTAGCTGTGAGCTCAAACTTGAGCCCTGTGTATTTCAGCCTACATTTGTTAAAGTGTCTCCTTTAAAAGTGTGCTGAATGATCAGCAGCTCCTGTTTGCAGTGTACCCATGGATGTACAGACAACTATCACTGGATTACTCTGATACTGGAGAACATTTAAAAACATGAAGATTCTCAGGCAAGTTCTGCAGCATCTTTTTTCTATGATTTCTAAGTGGAATTATTGACGTTTGTTGTGGATGGACATCAGAGATAATGATATCCGCTGGAAGTGTAAATCACTCTGAATGATATCAATATGTGTTTCATGTCTGTGTGTTCATATGTTTCAGTTGGAGGGAAAAGCTGCTGACTTCGTGCTCTTACCTGATTGGGCGAGGCGGTCTCTGGCGGTGCTGCAGGGCAGCAGCTCGATTCTGCTGCACAGAGATGTCACGTCGGTGTGGAGACGCTCCAACTCGTAGCCGGCGTTTTCCATCTGGCACAGCACAAACAATTTCCAGGTACTTGTACTTTAGAATTTTAATTTTATGGTGCTTTATACTTTTATGGCACAGCATTTCTGTAGCTGTCCTTGTCACTATTCACGATCACTGTTATATATTGTACCATGTATGTACTATGTAGACGGGCATGTGCAATTGATGGATGAATGTAATTGTCTTTTTTACTGTTGTTTTGCTGTGATTTTTATATGGCAGAAAATGTGATGTCCAAGGTAGTTTCCCATTGGGACAATAAATTCTTATCTTATCTTTAACTGCTGTAGTTACTTTACAGATTCAGATTTTACACACAAAACATATTCAAATAATTTTGTTGCCAATACTTCTGTGCTTTAACTGAAATACATTTTAATGTACAGTAGGACTTTAACTTGTAAAGGAGTATTTTTCTAGTTTTGTATTGCTACTTGTATTGCTAGTAAATAATCTGAATTTTTTCTTCCACAATCTTGTTTTTATCATTCCTTTAACCCACTACCACTCAACACTTCCTGCATCTACTTCACAATAAAAGCCATTCTTTGCTTCAGGGCCTTTACTGTTGAAATCAGCTACAGGAAGTGTTGACTTTGTATTAGCAGCATGCTAACATGTTGCAGGGATTCGTACATCTTGTTAAGAGTAAAGCTTAAGCACTTTCAAGGTACATAAACCAAAAATTCCCAGACTCTCGAAGCTATTGTCATCACATCTGAGGATTTTTTAATTTCAAATATTAAAAGATTTTCGGTTTACATGAGTGATTATGTAGATGAAACACCAGATTATGTCGAAAATCAAGCATTTTTCAAGGAGTATATTCTAATTCGAGCATATTCCAAACCTTGAAAACATAACGGTTCAAATTAAGCATTTTTCAAACTTTCAAGACTGATGTTCTTCGGTCTTATCTCAGGATTATGTTTATCGTTTTGCATCATGGTGACAAATATTACAGTCCATATTGTACATGTAAAAAACGAGCGTCAGTACCTGCTGTATGTCCTGCAGAGTCTTTATGACCCGGATGTAGTCCAGGTAAACCCTCCCTGCAGTGTCCCAGTCCTGGATGGTGGCACTGTGTTCAGGGACCGCCAGCCCCTCCAGGAACTCCAGCAGGTAGTCGTGGTTGTCGTTGATGATGCAGTCTACGGGAAGAAGGGAGGGACAAGAAATAATCTTACAATGTGTGTAGTGTAATAACTGTAACCCTTTGAACTCTGCAATACAAATGGCCCGCCAAAGCCTACATTGGTATTTTTGCTTATTGTGATGTCATTTCTTCAAATCAGTATCTTCAAATTCTTCATTATCCCTAAAATCTGTACATGATGTATACACGATCCTCATCGGGTTAAAATGTTTGGATCTTTTTTCTGCATTTTTGTTTTTAATGGAACGCAGACAGTAGAGAGAGACTGGGAATTATAATTTATTTTTCCATATCAGGGATTTTGTCGGCACTGAGTTGGGTGATTCGAATAAAGTCCGGCAGAGCGTCCTGACCTGAAGCCAGGTGTTGGATGAGCAGCCGGTGACACTGACTCCAGTATCCGGCCCGGTACAGGTGCAGCGCCTCCTGGTGTCGGTCGCCGTCGCGGCGGGCTCGGGTGGCCTTGGCCTCGTGGATCCAATGCTCCGGGATCAGCAGCCTCTCGGTCAAGAAGCGCTCCCTCCGGACCGACTCGTCTGTCTCCTGCAGGGGGCAGTGGAGGGTCAGCATCTCCCTCACCGCTCGCTCCCGCTGACTGAAGACACACAGAGAAAATATATCACCGTTAGCTACGAGTGGACACCACAAAACAATAACAACATCTGTAAATATTAATGAAACCCGTTTGTTCTCTACGTTGCAGCTGATGGAAACGTCTGCGTCCCTGTAACGTTTACTCGAGGAAAAACATAAACAGAACAAACTCATCCAGTTTCCTGTAGAATGTTTGTAAATAAAGAAGATGAGCTTGAACGTACGTGTGGTCGGGGATGTGCAGCAGGATGAAAACGGCCATGTGCCAGAGGCCGGCGCTCTCCAGCTGTGCGGCGTAGCTGGCGTGGAGGAGTCCCTGCCGCGAGGCGCTCAGGTGGCTGTAGTGCAGCGACTGCAGGACGCCCCACAGGTGCCAGCTCAGACGGTAATCCAGACGCTCCCAGGTGACCGTCAGAGGGTCCAACAGCTGCTGCAGGCTGTAGTGTCTGCACACAGAGACACAACTGGAGCATTAAAGGAGCATTCTGCTGAGTTTACACATCAACATCTCTTTACTCGTCGTCCGTTGTGGAAGTTTCTGGAATAGCTGAGGTTTGCCGAAACTGCCAGCTTAATTAAAACGGGGCTTAAAACATTGTTTACTACGGCTTTCCCATGAATTAGATACCTAATTTATTTTTAATCTGTAACTATTTAGCATGCTTTTGATGTTTCCTTAACGTCTTATGTTTAATGTATTTTAAACATAAGACATGATGCTGCCTTTTGTTTTGTTAACTTTAGACACATTTTGATGTCCTTGTGTCTTGTGTTTAATGTATTTTAATGCTGTAGCAAAGCACTTTGTCTGAATAGCGCTACACAAATAAACTTGCCTCACCTTAAAAATACGGATGCTCCCAACGACTAATTTCTGGCATTTGAACAGAAGTTTAAACTTAGACTAGTCGACTAGTCTAAAAGTAAAACATTCATAAAACAGTCCAAACTGAGCACAATTTACTGTTTTTTCAATAACCAAATTGTATTTTAAATGTAGCTGAAATGTGTAGCACTTTGCACCAGTCAATATGAGCATTGCACATTATCCTATAAAACACTAAATAACATTTATTGAAAACAATATTCTTTAGGAAAATAAATCTAAAAAGGAAACATACCTGATTATTAACATTAGTAGCTGACGGATGCTCGTTTTTTATGAAGCAACATTTGACTAGGAAGACGTGACATTTCAGTGCAAATTATGTCAATATGTAATTTAAATATGTACTAATGTGTAAATAGTAATATTTAATCCCTAGTTTAAAAAAATGTCTTCTGTGTCTCTGGGGAAGAAAATGACCCTGATGATGGCAGTGATGTCATCTGGGTTATTCCAGTTTGGGCTGGGAGACAACGAATTAATAACAGAAGGCCAAAGATTAAGCTGCATTAGCATGATGTGAAATGTAGCAGCTAGTGCTGCAACTAACAATCTTTTTTTTTATTATTGATTAATCTGCGGATTACTTTCTCGATTAAAGTGAAACTTTGCTGATTTTCAACCGGATCTGTGTCACTGCACCTATAAAGTCTTTAAATGTCTTGTTTTGTTGGACCAACACATCAAGAGCCAAATGTTTCTATCACATCAGACATACAAGCTGCAGACAGGTGAGTGATGTGGCTGGTTTACCTGTCACTGTAGAGTTTGAGTAGGTGGAAGCAGAGGTCGTGCAGCGACCGCTTAGACTCAGACTCCTCCTCCTCCTCCTCCATGTCGGGCTGCTCCGCCTCCAGGTACGGAGGCAGGGGGGCGCAGGCGTACTTCCCCGCCTCACATGAACCCTGCAGGACAGAAACAAGCACAATGACGGTCACTAGAGCCTTTCTGTGTCATGTAACAACCAGGGTTCCCACATCTTCTTAAACATCAAATTCAAGGACTGTTAAAGGACTTCCCAGACGGTATAGTTTGAGACACAGATCAAGGTTAATTACTGTTACAACACTGAGAATTTTTAAAATGAAAACTAGCAGGTGGCGTGTGAAACAATGACACAACTGTGGGAGACACACATGCAGACAGCAGAATGTGGCCTATTTACTAGTGTTAAGTAAAAAAAAACTTAAATTGCTATTCTTGCACAAAATATATAAATTCAAGCATTTTCAATGACCCGTGTCTATTTATGTCTTTTTCCAAAACTTTCAAGGCCTTGATGAAGTTCACGTTTGAACCATGCAACACCACCTGGCTGCTGAAGGCGTGTAACAGCCAATGAACATTGAGTTTAAATATCATGTGACTGCCGAGTGAGAGGCAGCAGCTCACCTGGAAGGCGGCTTCATATCTGGCGAGGGCGTCGGCCACGGAAGCGGTCGGAGGCAACATGAACCAGAGGTGGACGGCAACACAGCGCTTCCAGTCCAACTCGGAGCACACGTTCACCACAGAGTCAGACGATTGCCACACCTGCAGGGACGCACAGGAAACACCGTCAGCATCAAACTACAGACTCCAAAAAAGATGGAAATGTACTTTAAACTTGCAAGCAAAGTATCACTCTGTGACTTTGTTGTCCATTTGAAATCATTTCAAGAGGCATTTTAACTCAAAAATGTTCTACGTAGAAAAAGAAACAGTCAGACTACGGATTATTTATCATCGTGCTCTGACAAACACAGGAGATAAGTCAAAGTGTCGTACGGGTTTCCCGGCGAGCAGCGTGAAGATGCGCAGCCGTTCCTCGGGCAGGTAGCTGTCAGTCTGCATGCGGTTCCAGTCGGTGAGCTGAAGGGCCAGCAGGTCCCGGCAGTACTGAGAGCCCATGGCCTGAGACAGCAGCAGGGACAGACGGTGGTCTCCTGGGACAAACAACTGCAGCAGTCAGCAGTGCTGATAGTTTTCTTTGTTACATTTAAAAACTAAATCAAACTTTTCAATCTGATTTCAGTTGTGATTCTGCCGCCCAGATGAGAGCGGCAGGATCAAACTTGTCCAGAGCTTTGAAGAAAATAAAACTCCTCACTCGTCTTTCCATTTTTTTTTCTCCGACCTCCTCACCTTCCTTCTGTGCCAGTCGACACGCCTCACTGATGCGGTTGCCCGTCAGGTAGCTGAAGATGGCCTCCATGTGGCGTCCCTTCACCGCCAGCGCCACCTCCTCCTCCACCCTGCAGGTGGCTCCGCGGGAAAGCCAGGCAGAGAAGGTCCGCCTCCTCTCCAGCTGCTGCTCGTACTCGCTGGGCGTCTCCACGTCTGGCTCCTGATCTGCGGGGCCCAGCCGGCCCCACAACGCCTCACACAAGGTCCACACCTCGGCCCAGTAACCCAGGAGGGCTGGAGGAGAGAGCGAGAGAATGATAAAGAAATGGCAGAAAAACATCTCTTTTACCTTTTTTCTACCAAAAGTTGTGTGTATATGAATGCGAGAAAACACATGCCCACTAAAGACTAAAGCAAGATGTTAGTGGGTTTTTTGCTCAGTAGGAAAGGGACTTTAACAGGCTGAATGCCAGAAACTGAGATCCCAGGAATTAAAAATCTGAAAAACACTTTTAGCATGTGTGCTTGTGTGTTCGTGTGTCTGAAACAAAGAGTCACTTTTGAAATGCCGTTATAACAGTATACAATATATTGGCTACAGTTTCTTCCAATGAGTTGTCGGTTAAGTTGAGTGGAGTACATCTGTGCATTCAGCTTATTCAGACACGCAGGATGGAGGCTTCATCCCCAAATCAGAGTACAGAGCGGCGTTTAACGCAGAGTGCAGATTAATGAAGGCCAACAACAATTCTCCACATAGTAGGGCTGCACGATTAATCGTTAAAAGATTGTGATCTCGATTCAGGCATGTACACAATCTCATTTCTGAAGATTCGGCCATATTTGCTTTGGGGAGTTGCATATTTAGCATTAGTGCTCATAATTATAAGAATAATAAGAATAATAATAATGGACCAAAATTATGTGAAGTTGCATAATTGTAATACCTACAGGACGGCACGATTAATTGAAATAAGATCATGTCTAATAAACATGAGCACATCTGGAGTTGACTTCTCTCATTACAGAAAATGAAGAGAAATTGAAGAGATTGTTGCTGCATGAGGTCCAATGACTCTTCAGGCTTAAGTGGACATATTACAAGACTCGTACTGTAGTATGTTTATTTTTCAACTTGGGTTGCAGGATATCGAACATTTCTGCCTGTACGTGATAACGGACAGTGTGTCTCTGTACCTTGTAGTTTTCCACCTCCATGCGGAGGCGGTTGTTTGCAGAAAGAAGTTCGCGGTTTCGTGCCTCGCACTGTTTCAGCTCCGTCTCCAGCTCCACCTCGTAGTCCCGACTCATCTGCTGAAACTCCTGCAGCTCCTCCTGGGCCTCCTCCGCGCTGCGCACACACACACACACACACACACACACACAGAATGTAAGTCATATCTATCATCTCAGCTGTTATACTCAATTTGGCGTATTAGTTTGGATTTTCTGGTAAAAACACAGTAATCACACTCGTGTTTGGAGCAAAATAATCAGACCAGGACGTTGTTGTCGCAGAAGAAGCTTTTCCCACCCAGCCACAGAAAGCTCTGGCCGTTATTGATTAAACACGAAAGTCTAAACATCACAGAAATGTGTTTAATAGGAAAACACATTGAGGTTCATAATTGTTTGTGTTGCAGGAGTGTCGACAGACTCACGTTTCTACACACGGAACTGCAGAGCAGCGAAAAAGGTATTGATTATTTTTCCAGAATTTATTACGGAGCCCCAGAAGTCCAGAAAGATTATATTGTTTTAATATTGTGCACACAAGTTATTATCTTGTTGGGACAAGATGTATTAATTTGTGAGATAAAAGATAAAAAATATACATCATCTTTCGGGACTTCTGCAGCATAACGTAGTTGTGTGTGCACATGAAGCTTCGAGTAATGAAGCTTCATGAAGCTTCATCTCGCCATCACTAATATATATATTTTAAAAAAAACACACCTCTGTTGGTGTGTGGCAGCCTGCTCCTTCCAGTACTCCAGCTCCTCCTCCAGGGACCCAAACTCTGGAGGCCCCGGGTCCCCCATCTCCTGACACTCCCGTCACACGCCAACACTGATCTGTGGTCAAATAAAACAAGGCAATTAGAAATTCCGTTTAGAAATCGGGGAAATTTACTGTTAACATTACACCGGTTAATGGAAAACGTAATTTATCATAGGCAGTACTGTACAAATTTGAGGTACTTGTACTTTACTTGAGTAACTTCATTCCCTGCCACTTTGTTTTTATTGTACTTTTTCTCCACTACATTTATTTGACAGCTTTAGTTTCTAATTACTTTTACTAGCTGCGATGCTTAGATTATTGACTAGACAACTATTTTGATATTCATTTAAAGTAATTTTCCATGCAAAAATGTCAGAAAATTCAGCCTCTCAAATATTGAGACTTCCTGCTTTTCTCTTGTTTTATATCATATTAAACTGAATATCTTTGGGCTGTGGACAAAACAAGACATTTAAAAACATCATCTTGGACTTTGAGAAACTGAGAATGGACATTTTTCACTTTTTTTTTTTACAATATTTGACATTTTATAGACCAAACAAATAATCGATGAATTGAGAAAATAATTGTTAGCTGCAGCTCTAGTTACTTTACTAATTAAGATTTTTGCATACAAAACATATGTAGAAAATATTGTACAACAATAATTACTATATAATAATTAGTTGATTCACAGATAATTAATTGGCAACTATTTTGATCGTGTCATTTTTCATGCTAAAACATTTCATGGTTTTGCTGCTTTTTTAAAAAAAATTTTTTTTAAATAATTTAGGGTTTTTCTGCATTCAGTACTTAATACTTAAAAGTACATTTTCCTGGTTGTACTTCCATACTTTTACTCAAGTAACATTTTGAATGCAGGACTTCTACTTGTAATGGAGTATTTTTACAGTGTGGTATTAGTACTTTTACTAAAGGATCTGAATACTTCACTGATCATAGGACATGATTTCACACGATTCATCAGTATTTTAACGTTAATTCGGCATATGAGTTATCCATCAAATAGTACTATGTTTAAGATAAAATAAAAAAGTTTTTAGATTTTGGTCGTCACCGCCCTCCATGGTGATATAATTGTGTGCTTAGTTAGGAAAGATAACGGATATCAAGCTAATAAGTTTCAACCTATATATTAAATAATGTTTTTTTTAATACTGCATGTTGCCGAATTGAACAATAGATTATATCGATTCATAAGACATATTTAATGTTAGTCAAATTCGATTAAATGTAACTCAAATTACTCCTGAAATAAATTAGATTCAAGTTTTATACGGAGTCTGGTCAAAGCAAGCTGAACTAAAAAACGGGAACCTAAAGCTAAAAGATAACGGGTAATTTATACCCTGTCATTAAGTAACACCTGCTTTTATAAACATTGCAGGTGATTAGCTAAAACTATTAACAACAAAACTAAGCTTAGACAACACAACATAAGAAAGTTGGAATAATGTTCTTAGCTTGTAAATATTAATAAGTTAGCTAGTGAGGCTAACGGAGTTTAGCGTTAACCATTTAAATCCCATCTGAGACATAATAACACTGCTATAACTTACGGTCAACAGTTAGCTTCTTTCGACGCAATGTTAACCGATTTATTCCTCTTCTAGATCCTCTCCGTGTGCTGGTGTAACTACCGACTAAAGTTTGTCGGTTAAACTTAAATACGAAACCGTTAAATAAAACTATTAAAGGACTTTCTCGCAGTTGGAAACCGACAAAGTTGCTACTGTCTTGGGAAGACGTCGAACAATACAAGTTGCCATTCATATTGTCCGGACCGATTCACCAATCACAAGTTAGCTGACAGCCGCGTCGCCTACTGCTATTGGTCGATTATCTGTCAATCAAATGTAGATAGGCGGGGCTAAAATCATTGTCCAATCAGAGGAGTGACATCAGTGACAGAGGGGTGTCTTCAGTCTAGACGTGGTGGATTACCGGAGGCCGGGGTCGTGGCTATAAGGTATCCCTATTTACTAAAGTCTCGCGAGATTAGTAAAGTTAGGCATTAAACTCCAAATATTTAAGATTAGTTTGGTAAGGTTAGGCATTAAACTGGAATAGTTGAGGTGAGATGGGTATGGTTAGGTATTAACCTCGAATGGTATGGTTAGGGTTAGGTCGTTGGCAAGTGAGTATCGCGAGAGTTTAAAGTTTAAGGTTACCTTCTAGATACGACCTGACCAGAGGCCGGTGCTGCCTTCCTGTGCTGTCGGAAACATGATGAATTTAACGTAATAAAATACAACGTAATAAGGGGAGGTGGCTGGTGATTTACGAGGTCACATGCTTAATTTATTTGTCATTTTACAACACAGGGTTACAAAGTGAAATCTAAGTTGTAGCCTCTTCATACTACAATGAAATACATACAATAAAATAAAATAATATTACTTGTATGTATGGAAGACTTCATTCAAATGATAATGTAAACGTTAAAATGTAAATCCACAATAGCATTATAATTTTCCACAAATGTATGTGTTATTTGAGTAAAAATGATAATGTAATAATCCAATTTGCATTTTCACATTCTTGTATAGCCGTTCTATGACCATATTAAAATGAAAATGGACATTTAATTGCAATGCACAGGAAAATTCACTGACTGTATCACCATTGCTGCTATTTTTATTTTTTATTTTTTATCTCATAAGAAATAATTCATAAACATGCACAAACATAAGTTGATTGATCTAGTGATGTAAAAAAATATATATATATTTGGACTACATTTAAATAGTTTGTGCTTTCCTACGGTGCAATGCTGCACATGAACGCAACAAGAAAAACTCCAACAAAACATCAGTTTTATTCAGATTAACAGGTGACAGGAAACATATGTCACAGTGATTTATACTTCCACATAACATGCAGACTTTATTTGTCTTTCATTGTCTTTTTTATTATTATTTATTATTCAGAATTATTAGACCTGGGTATGGGAAATGTGTGCAAATCCTCTGCTTCCCGTCATGATTCATAGTATTATTACAATATTATTATTATAGTATATTATGGTATGTTTGAGGGTTAGTGAAGCATCCTTGACTCTGACAGGGGAATTTCATTTCCTGTCGCTGGGGTCAGAGGTCACCCGAGGTCAACCGTGTCCTTTTCAGACGGATTAAGCAGACCCATCTGATCCTGGTTAATCCACACGCACCATCACTGGAGCATAAAGCTGTTACACACACACACACACACCACTCTGCCTCATATCTGGGCTGCATGTATTCAGAAAGTCTTGGGTGTATTCCAATATACTACTGTAGTATTTATGTCAGAAAAAGATTTATGTTGCGTTCCAACTCACATACTTTTTCTTTTTACTTTTAGTACATACATACTGCAAAACGTGACCAGATGCAGTAGGACATCCTGGTACATTTGAAATCCTATGTACTACTATATACTATACTAGATACTATGTATTGGGCAACACATTGTTAAAAACAGCAGCTCAGTGAAGACAACCTGTGCATCACTTTTGATGTGATATTTATGACGGGAGCAAAGCAGGAAGTATCGTAGTATTAAGAGCGAGAAAGTCCATTGAGATTTATTTTGAATATTTATGAGGATTTTCTGCTTGTATTACTTAAAGTACATTTCCCTGATTACATACTTTTACTCAAGTGACATTTTGTGTGCAGGATTGTTACTTGTAACAGAGTATTTTTACAGTGTGGTATTAGTACTTTTCCTGAAGTAAAGGATCTGAATACTTCCTCCACATTCTTACTCCCCAGATGATGAACCTTCCTGAGCTTTCAGCCGTCAGACTCCTGCTTCCTTTATGTCAGCAGCCTGATACGTCAGTGCTTCCCAAAATAAACACATTTTAAAATAATTAAGTGTACACAGACAAAAAATATACACATATTGCATCGTACTGATTATTACTAATCACCAGTCAGCCAAACACGGGAAGCTCGCAGACCTGTGGTCAGGACGTCCGTGTCCCAGAGAGACAGAAAAGGCACAACTCGTGTTAAAGCAGAAATATGGAGCTCTTAAATCTTTCCGTCAGTCCGCGTCCACTCTCATCATTTGTTCATCACTGCGACTGTAAACAATATGTGCTTTCAGACTTCACACCCTGTAGATTAATTCCACTTTTAACCATTTTACTGTTGTTCCATCGATCCATTCGTTACAAAAATGTCTCCAAACTTTGCAGCGAATATTCACGATCCCCTGAGAGGGAATCTTAATACACCTCCTGTCCTTTACTCAGATCCTCCGTTTGGACAAAATCTCCACTTGCACATAAAAAATAACATTGCCATTGTCAGAGTCAAATACCACGACAAAGACTCAGAGTTTTGAGTCAGTTGAGTTTTAAAATCAGCGTTACAAACACGAGCATTTCTCACCGTGTCCTCAGTCCACACGTTGAATAGCGTGCAGCCAGAGACGCCGGTGTTTCGCACATGCTCACGTATACGTCATCATTGTTTACAAACTGTAAAAAGGTCTATTGAGCTTCATGCTCCCCTGAGGATAAACCCATTTGATTTTCATGACCCCGTGACCTTTTCTCGCTTATTGTGGGATTTAATGAAGATTTTCACACAGATATTCACAAGATATTTTCTTGTTCTTGTTAACCAGTTTCTTCTGTGTTTCCTCTTTTATGTAAATTCTTTCCCACTTAAATAGTATAGTTTTTGCAGAGAAAAACGTCAAATATAATGTCAACACATCTACAACTTCAACTTCAGATTATGGATAATGCTTTATGTTATGGTCCCTGTAATACAGTAAACATTAGTTATAAGTCCTTATAAGATGCTTATTAACATTATTGTGTGTTAATACGACCACATAAGTATTAATAATAGCATCAAAACCATGTGTAGTGTTAGATTATAAGACATTTATATGCACTTATTAACAGTAACGGACCTAAAGTTAGTTATTAATTAACACTAATTATTAGTGTTAATGAATATCTTTAAATAAAACTGTTAATAAGTGCATAATTATGATGCTATTATTAACACTTATATATTCCTATTAACACATAATAATGTTAATAAGCATCTTATGAGGCCCTTATTACCCATTAATTAATGCTTATTACAAGGATCTTAACATAAATTGTCACCACATTATGTTGGTAATATTATGTTATTGGTAATATTATGTTATTGGTAATATTATGTTATTGGTAATATTATGTTATTGGTAATATTCCAGCATGTGACGGATGAATGTTTTTCTTTTTTGCACCAGTATCCTCAGCTCTCTGTGCTGCTTTCAGTTTGTGGTTAAAAAAAGTGGAAATCCTTTCTGTCCAACGACTGAAGCTCCAAGGCCTGAAAGACAGAAGCCTCCTCCTCCTCCTCCTCCTCCTCCTCCTCCTCCTCCTCCTCCTCCTCCTCCTCCT
>JAOVVB010093183.1:0-13283 GCA_028570985.1 Heterobranchus longifilis
TATATGTTAAAATTATTGTTTTATTAAGGGACAAGAAGACAGATCTGAGGGTTTGTGAGATGATTAACTCAATAGAAATCCATAAAAAAACGTATTTCTGCTACACAATTTATCTTGTGACTTACTAGGTATGTTAACTCTTCAGGCCTCTAAAAATTATTCAGTTCAGTCAGACATTTTAAGGGGTCGCAAGACTTAAAAAAGGTTTGCAGCCATTGTCCCACAGTATAATGCACCATCACACCACTCCACTGTACAACAACACAGCCTCACAAATTACCAGAGTGTAATCACCTCTCTGACAGAGTGTCAATAACAATTAAACGTTTTAAAAACATGCTGTTTGTTCCTGGACTTTGGTTCATGGATTCAAGTCAGCTGCGTTAAAAAGCCACCAGAGCATTTTCATACAATGAGAAACGTGTGCTGCTCTCCAGTCAACATGTGTACACAGTATTCAGTCATGCTATCACACCGTGTTACATACATACGGATACAACCAGTATAAACAAGCACACATACAAACAATAATGAAAAACTGAAATAAATAGTCTGTATTGGATTGTTTAGGGATATATGTTGTTTTCTGTTAATTCACTCTCACTAGACCAGCTGTTCAGTTGTCATGGAGATGGTTTAGTTCTCACATGACCTACGAAAGTAATTGTGATCACATGATAACAGGTTTATACTCTATAAAACCTAATTGGTTTACTATATTGCCTCATAAAAAAATCCAGCTAGCCATTTAGATGTTGTTTTGAAACGGTGCATGTCCCTGCACGTACAATGAAACTTATTTTATGTCAATAGTAGGGCTGGGTATCGGTACTTAATACCTCTCAGGAAGGTATCGACCGAAATAACTCAGTACCAAGTAGTATCGAAACTTCTCCAGTCAAACGGAACCTGCATTCAATCCTCTTTGTACCCAGATCTAGAAAAGAGGACTATTTTTATGGTTTTGCTCGCAGCCAATCACAGCAAGCGTTCTTCGATTTAATGTGACGTGTGACAACCCATATAGTCCGTGGCGTGATGAGGTTGAGCGCGGTGTGTTTCACGGCGTTGGCAGTTCAGCGTGTAAAAATCCTTTGGATGGGGAGGAGTGGTGTCTGCATATAACGTAACTGAATGCTTACATTCACATTCCTATGCAGTACGGAAAAGTATGGAATTTGATTTTAGTAATTTACAGGTCTGGATAAGTATGGAAAAAAGAAAAAAGTATGGAAAATGATTTGTGTGCCGTCTAAAAGATAAAATTCAGAATAAAAAAAAAAGAAAATTAAATATAAGCAGGGTGAGTTGAGTTACTTTATGTAAATCGGGGGCATCCAGCGTGACTCGCCGCCTCCGGAACTTCACGAAAATCTGTTAAATTAATCGTTGTCGATCTAAAATGAAAACGGATTCAGAAACTGTACAGCTTATTTAAGTGTCCAATGCTGGGAAGTGGTGAGACCCCTTTATCGAAAAACGCCCCAGTGGACACGTACAAATGCAGCTATTTGTACTCATATAGAAATATGGTCTGAAAATTCTACCAAAAAATCTGAAAATTTGATTCTGGAAAAGTATGGAAATAGAAAATGTATAGGAACCCTGTGGGTATCGAATCAAGTAGACAAAAAAATATATCAAATGAAGTAATCTATTGGTATCAGTATCACTTTAAGGGTACAGGTAACATACTTTTATACTTAAATATATACAGAATGTATCGTCAGTGTAGCACATACTGTATCTCTTATCTTTCTTCTCTCTTGTTTTAAACCCTGGATTGACTTCTTTAGCGGTATTTGCTTTTAAGCTGTTGTCACATTGTATCAATAATTATACTTAGTGTGTTTCACAACAGCGTGACGTTGTGTTGTTTAAGCAATATAACTTCAGCCTTTAAAACGAGTGCTAAAGCACTTTATTCCGATTGAGGGGAATTGAGGGTGATTTCCTTCCCATTATCTTCACATTGTGTCGGTCTGCACTGACAAGATTTTGACAACAAAATCACTGGATGTGAGATCACGCCTTTGAGCTACCGCCTCATCAGTCCCACGCCTTTAAAGATGCAATTGATGGTCTGCTGTTAGAGGGATGAGAAAGCAGGCAACGCCACATTTCAGCTTCCGATGCTGCAAGTGTTTTATAACGGCCCGTCTGTGGCCTATTAAGTTCCAGGCAATACGTCTGGAGCTGTTTTTTTGCTTGGCATGCTTTGGCTTGTGTTCCCGCTCTATTATTCGTTTTAGATGAATGCCGGGGAAATGGACTCATCATGCTGACATGTTGATAATGGCTGCCCTTGAGCCTGTGTCTTGATGTAGTGTTGAGCATCTAAAATGCCTTTCAGGATGGAGTGCAGCTCGGGAATCATAAACCACCGGCAGAGCAAAGAGAGACTAAATAGCAAAGAAGTGTCTGACTACAAGCCTTGGTTGTTGTGGTAGATATTTGAACTTATTGTTAAGATTGTTTACATTAAAATAAGGAGATAAAATAGAAACATCCTCACAGTGTAGTGGTTCCTTGCTAAATTTCTGGCAGAGTTTATTTAGATGTTTGTATAAATTCAAGCTGAAGTATTAATTCATTCAAAGGATATTCCACCATCATTAACAAATTCCACTTCCAGCCTTAGCTGAATATTTAAATAAGAGTACAGTATATTTTGATTTGTGGCAGCTAGTCAGCTTAGACATTCAGCTTATTGCTTTAGCTGCTACTGTCAACATTTAGATATTCTGCTTTCGTTAATACTTGGATAAAGAGGAAATGTCGTGAAAATTTCAGTTCCCTGTTGCACAAAATGCCTCAGGATAAGAAGAAGAAGTCTGTGTTAAGGTTTCTTAAAAATAAAATCAGTTGCACAAAACACCTATATGTCTTCTCCTTTAGATTTCCTTGAAATGTTCACTTAAGTATTTAAGATTTTCTCCTTATCTTGGTCTTATATTTAAGGAATCCCTTAAAGTCAGTGAAACCGTTGCACAAAAGATCTTAGCAACCAAAGTAAGGAAGAAACTTAACCCCATGTCAGAGTTTATGGCGATAAATGAATAAAACGAACGCATTCTGAGAAGACTCTGTGACCGGGAAAACCCGATGGATATGCTTATTTATTGTTTAATTTATAAAAAATAAATAAATTATATACATCTTTGTTTTGGGGGTTTCATTTTAAGGGTGGGTGTGTATGTGTGTGTGAATCGGGTGGTGCACATCCTCTTGTGATAGTCTTATTAATGTTGCTGCTGTGTGAATTACAGGAAGAAGTTTCAGAGTTTTCAAGATCGGCGGCTCAGGGTTAACGAAGAAGACTCCTCCACGCTAAAGAGAGCCAGAACAGACGGGAAGTTTCACGAAACTCTGCTTGACAGGTGTGGAAATAAGCTCATGAGATATTTATTCTCAAACACCTACTTTACATTTTTTTCCGTCTTATCACTCTTCCTTAATTGTTCCTTCATGTATAAAGGAAATATATTCATGAAGGTGTCAAAACAATCTGCAAATTACATGTTTTCACTCACAGTATTTGATTTGTGCTACATTTAAAATCCATCAAAGTACTCAGTGAAATACAAGGCCAATAAGAAGGCATTTGAGTTCAACTTCTAAGTAATAATTACAAACTGTAAACTTCTTCCACAACATGTGAAAGTGAAGAGGTACACTTTGTAATGGTTTAATTGACTTCCAGTTCAATGAAATGTTTATTTAATTTGTCCATAAAAATATAGAAGGAATTCCTTTAAATACTTACCAGTCATTGCCTTTGAAAAAAATGTTAAGCTACAATGGAAAGGTTGAGTATTATAGAATAATATGCAGAGTATATTGCTGAATTAAAAATAAATGAAGGCTAGATACTAAATACATCCTAAACGCTTCTGCTATTAGATACACCTTCCTACATTGATGTATTGGAGAGATTTGTGTCGGTCCAGACAAAAATGTTACATAAAAGCGTAACACTCGCACTGCAATGGGACCGACCTCCATTCATTTTTTAGGTGTTTACTTTGCAACATTAGATGTGTTATTTGAACTGGTGAAAGCTCACAGGCAGCCTTCTGTCATTATAACAGATTGAGAAATCTATTTACATCATCGTCTTAGCAGCAATCACAAGTAGGAGATGTGAGAATTTATGCACATTTATTATATCTCACACCTGGCAACATAAAATACACAAGTGTGACAACAAAAGCACTAAACAAAGCTGCCTATCTACTGACTGTACAATGTATTAAAACCCCATTATCAGTTATTTGTTTCAATACAGTAAAAAAAAATTCTTTTTTTCTTTAAAAGGAAATATGCCACAGGTTGTTCGTAATTGATTTTGAATTCAAGATAATTTGATTTTGGGCGTAGGTGTTGAATTATTAATAAAGAAAGAACTGATAATAGATAGCTCAGACATACTAAAATATAATGTGTCTTTCTTTTCATTACAGGAGAAGCAAAATGAAAGCAGACAGGTACTGCAAGTGAAGACTCAAATTTGTAGATTACTCAAGTCTTTTTAAATGTAAACTAATTTTAAAGATTTGACCATTTGATCTGGCATTTAATGTATTGTTTTGTTTCTTTAAATATATATTTTTAATAAAATGACATGGTCAAATCAGTTGTGTTGGTCTTTGTGTATTGCTTGCAGCCAGTTGAATTCATCTTAATGGTGACATTTATAGAATTCAGACGACCCATTGACCTACGCTGTGTAAATAATTAACCACCAGTTCATTTTGCTGAGGAGCAGCTGTTTGTTAAACCTTTGGTTTGTAGGATGTCCCAAGTTTTGTGTATCAGTGGTGGAAGATGTACACAAATCATTTACCTAAGCAAAAGCACCGATGCAACAGTGTAAAATAAAAATACAAGTAACAGTCGATTCAATATTTCCCTCTGAAATGTAATCTCTAGATTGAAAGCATGATATAATAAAATGCATTATTTTATGATGTAATGGCCATATGATAAAAAGTTGTGGTTTCAATGGGCACATTTTTGTCCTTAATGGTCTGAGTGTATTTTGGCTACACAGTTTATTATAGACTTATTATAGGAACTGAGGTTGAACTTCAAAATCTGGAAAAAAACAACAAAACTCACTCCCTTGCCAAAATGTATGCCATATGCATTAAATTATCAAGAAATTAAAAAGCCAAAACTCCTTATTGCTGTACAAGCATTAAGTAAAGGGTACATAGGTATACCATCAAAATATACTTAAAGTACCAAAAGTAAAAGTATGCATTGTGCAGAATGACCCATTTCACAAAAATAAATAATATATTATTGGATTATAATTATCACTAATGTTGTAGCTGTTAAAGGTGGAGCTTATTTTAACTACTGTTGGGTACCTAACTATAATAATCATCCAAAGTTATGTAGTGGAATAAAAAGTACAATATCTGCCTCTGTGTAATAGAGTAGAAGTATACAATAGCATAAATGTAAACACAAGCAAAGTACTTGTCCCTCAAAACTGTTCTTAAGTACATACAGCTGTGAGTATTTATGAGTATATAGATATATCTAGCTGACCACACTGATATAGCACAGGGATTTCTGTGATTAGTCTACTACAATTTTCATTATATATATGCTTTCTTTCTTTATATATTTTGTTTTTTTCATTCTCCCTACAACCTTGGTGCTCTATTAACTTTGCTCTTTGTTGTGCATTAAAAACATATTAACAAAATGTAGGCCGGGGTGTCGACACGCTTTATCTCACGTAGTGTAAGATGTGTTGTTAATCCAAATGTAAAGTTACTACAAACACATTTAGATACTATTTTAATAGACCTGCAGGTTTCACAGGAGGAAACAATTGCAATCAACCGTATGAGTGGTCATGTTATTTATTTTCACTTCCGCATGGAACGAACCATTGGCTATCCGTTTAGAGGGGTGTTTTTTTTTTTAATCACACCGTCCCTTGTTTTGTCCGAGGATCTCGCTTTTATGGCAAACAAAATAAACTCAATTGTTATTCTTCTGTATTTCGTCGACAACTCGTGAATAATTAATCGTTTATTTGTACAAAGTGTGTTTTATGTCCCTTTAAGAGCTTCCGGGTTCCCCATCTCTTGCATGTTAAAGGTAGTTTCACTGGTCACGAGGTAAACAGTAGTAGCTTCCGCAGTAACTTCGTGTTTGGACCATTGCACGAGCAAAAGTTTGGGCGAAATCCTCCAAAAATGGGTCACTGTGTTTGTCTAATTTTAGCGGCTTTAATTTCTCTCGCATCGACACAGTTTATCCCACCGGTAAGCGACATTTCTACCCAATCATCATGTTGTTTAACATATTTATTTGACAAAGCCTGACAGAAACCTTTTATAAATGTATTTACAGTACACAGAAGACTGTCGGACAGACATGTATCCACCAAAGGGTCCCACGTGAGTAACATTAGTCTGTAAAAGTCCCTGTTTAACTCGTTAGATGTGTTTTGTAACCGCTCTGCTGCCTTCACTTGATCCTCGTAAATCATCTCGTCTAAATTCACAAGTTGCTGTTAGTACAGCTGCGTTTGGTTGGAAATTAAATAACGGAATGGATATTGTATATATATTTAGTTTTCTGCTGTTTTATAAATCCAATCGCAAAGTCTGCTGAAAGAAAATAGTTTACATATCGTGAGGATCTATTTGAAAACAGCTGTAGGTTTTAATGTGTGTTAAGACTCTTGATAATTCATTGATCATTTAAGCAAGGGTGGAGGAAGTATTCCGATCCTTTACTTAAGTAAAAGTATTACTACAACACTGTAAAAATACTCTTGTTACAAGTAAAAGTCCTACATTGAAAATGTTACTTAAATAAAAGTATGCAAGTACAATCAGGAAAATGTACTTAAAGTTCTCAATGCAGAGAAATTCAAATCAATTGAAAATAATTGAAAGGAAAAGCAGCAAGTCCCCATATTTGAGAAGCTGGAGCCATGATATTTTTTTGCATGATAAATGACTTAGACAATCATCAAAATAATTGCCAATTAATTTTCTGTCAGTTGACTAATTGTTTCAGTTGCACTTGTATATTTTCATGTTTTGTGTGCAAAAAATCTTAATTTGTAAAGTAACTAGTAACTACGGTTATCAAATAATTGTAAACAAGTCATCTCAAACATAATTGGCAGATTAATGGAAACTGGTAATAGTTAGATGTAGCTCAATGGGCTTCAAGACAACAGATCTTTTTTTTATTGTGATACATTTTTTATTTTTCAATTAACATCAAAGCACAGAGCATACAACCAGAAACACAGCTTGCTTTTTAACAAGAACAAATAATAAGAAATATGAAAATAAAACAAAACAAAACCCAAAGACAACAGATCTGTAAAAGAAATACATTTCTAACTGGGGGCTTTGGATCTGAAAGTTGTGCGTGTAACAAAAATACACTATTGAGTTATAGGGAAGTATAGGATCGAGTGTTTTTAACCAGAATATATCGGCTTCTGCTGCTTCTGTAATTTGAAATCTGCGACAGTATTTTTTAAAACTAAACAAGAAATAGAGGCATCACATGACAAGTGAGAGGCATATTTTGTTTTTGAAAATATTCTCTGGGATGTTGCATAAAACTCAACAACAGCACTTGAAGGCTCATTGGTCTGTTGATGCCAACAGTTATTAAAAAAAACTAGTGCTGCAACATTTAATTATTGATCAGCCTCTTATATGATTATACTTTTTTATTTATAGATTCATTGATCAGTCTGTTAATTGTAAATAAATAGTGTAAAATCAAATGTGACAAAAGTAACACATTCAAATACAAGACTCTCAGTGATATAAAAGCATAGAATTCACACATCTGAGAAGCTGAAGCCAGAAAATTTGGGGGATTTCTGCTCAATGAATGACTAAAATTATCAAAATTGTTGGCGATTAATTTATCATCTATTTGTTTCCACACTTACTTACCAAAAACATACTTAAACTAGGATTTACTGGTCAGATAGAATTCGCCGTAGCATTGTAACTCCAGTTAACTCAAGTTAATTAAAAACGGATAAATAAAACTGGTGTGTAGTCGGTGATGTTGTGAATAGGATGTTCTCGTCATGCTTCTGTAGTTTCACAGTGTTTCCGTTCTCCTCAGGTTCAGAAGAGGTGTCAGCTGGTACACGGTCGACCTCGACTTACCGCCCAGCAAGAGATGGACGCCTCTGATTACTGAGAAAAAAACGGACGTAAGAACAAAGAAGTACTTTAAACCAGTCTCACAGAAATATCACGTTTTTTTTTTTTCTTTTCTCATGATGTGTTTGTTTGCAGCTGGTCAGCATGATCCAGGCCATCAGAGACTTGGCGAATGCGTTTGTGCCCAGCGGACGGCTGATAGAGCTGGTTGACATTACGCTGGTGAGTGTCATTTCTCTCTCTTGCAATAACTGCCATATTTGTATTGTCATTGAAGGCTTTATAACCGCAGTGTGTTTCTATAATGTTCTGTAGCCTTTGATGGTGGACACACTCCCACATCCTTTCGGTGATGAAATCAAAGGAATTGCTGCAGCTGCAGGGGTTCCGCTTGGTAAGAAACACAAATGTTCTTAAAGTCGAGCTGAAATATAATATAAATAGGTTAAATAACTAAAAGGGTTGAACATGCATTTTTCATTTCAGCTCGACTTTAACTCCCAGTTTAGTTACTCCTTTTAAAAACATCCCATTGACCTCTGTCCTTTTTTCTTCATTTTTATCATCTAGGTGAAGTCGTGTTGTTCAACATCTTCTATGAGGTGTTCACTGTGTGCACATCAGTTGTTGCAGAAGACAGTAAAGGTGGGTCATCGTCCAGAATCTGATTGATTAATTAACTTTAAAATAATGCTACATCAGTGCTGAAATACTTGTTGGCTTTGCACTCTTGCAGGTAACCTCATCCATGGTCGAAATCTGGATTTTGGATTGTTTATGGGGTAAGAATCACAGAATCTCAGATCTGATAAAATTCAGAGCTCGTACAAAGTATTTAACGTTTGGAAATGCATGATTTTACCCGTTGTGTTTTTAAGATTAAGAATATGCTTGAATTTGAAAATATCTCTTTGAAAAATGCTTGATTTTCAACATAATCTGGTGTTTCATCTACACCAGGGGTTCCCAAACATCTTCAGCTCAAGACCCAAAAGAAAAATTTGGTGTCTCCCAGGGACCCAAACTTACAAACATACATCATGAATTGCCATGACATCTACATTTTATAAGCCATGAATTTAAAATGTATATGAAATGTATTTATTTCATTATAAATAATTAATATATTAATATAATTAAATTTTCTGAGTGTAATGTTAAGCCCTGCACTGAACAGACCAGCGCAGCAAAAAAAGAATGCACTTCTATTTGAATGAGGAAAATTAATTCATATATCACAGCACTGTTATACATTTTATTCTTCCGATTGGCGACACAGTTAAAACGAGTCCGCGACCCATTTTGGGTCCCGACCCTAACTTTGGGAAACACTGATCTACACAATCACTGTGCAAACCAAACATCTTTTAATATTTAAAATGAAACAATCCTGTTGTCATATTTGTTTGTTGTCTCCTGGTGTCTCACACCAGAGTAACTGTAATTCAGCATTAAATGATCATGATCAAACATACACAGTTAATGTAAACTGCTGGTGAAATAAAGTGACAATATACATTGATTGCTGTGGGTATAAAGGAATTCTGTAAACTTTATTTTTTGCAGTTGCATTTATAGCAACATTTTTAGATGTGATGATAAAAGCTCTGAGAGTGTGGACATTTATAGTTGATGTGCTTGAAGTTTCCTCTTAAAAACCTGTACTGAAAACAACCTCATGAGACGGTCGTGTCTCTCTTCACAGCTGGGATGTGAAAAACAAGTCGTGGATCATCAGCGAGAAACTGAAGCCTCTGGTGGTCAACCTCGACTTCAAGAGAAATAACCAGACCGTCTTCAAGTCTACAAACTTTGCTGGATATGTCGGCATGCTGACTGGCATCAAACCTGTAAGTCATTTAGTGCTGGGGTGGCCAAACTACGGCCCACGGGCCAACTGCGGCCTGCTGCCTGTTTTTAAATGTCCTGTAGTGAATTTTTAAAAATATACTAGTTACTTATTTTGTACCCGGGCTTTTATTTTGAAATTGAGTGAAATTATCTCTTTTAACCTCTTGGCAGAGAAACCAACATTTTACATTTCCTGCCTGTTCTGTTTGTTACGTCTTTATAATAGACTTACAGATTTACACATTTATCAGCGTAACCTTTTAAGAGGACACTTAGGCCATGAACAGTATACCATGCCTTTTTTAACTTTACACATTTACACATAAAATCATATTTAAGTGAGCACTTAGGCCATGCACTAGTGTAAAAGTATTGAACTAGTTTAAATGTAAGAGCAGCAGATACAGAAACACATTTTGTAATATGTGGACACACCAATAAACTGCTGTAATGTCAAACGTTAAACTGTTTAGAAGGGTTGCATAGTTATTTTGATAGGAAAGTTATTTTTCTATGGCACATGGGGTTTTCTGGTTTAGAAATGCAAAAGTAGAGTCCGCACAATAGATTACGCTCCCATGAAACATGCATTTATTACCACCACGGAATAAATGTATGTTTCATGGGAGCATAATTTAGTATATTCTTCTGTCCAGCACCTAGTTTTTAACCTTTTGGATGTGCATGCTTTTGTGGACTTTCCTGATTTAGTGTCATAACTCAATTCAATCAGCATAAAACATTATTATGATCCGTGACAGCTGTTGTGTGTTGTTCTCCGGCAGCACATCTTCACTCTGACGATGAACGAGCGCTTCAGCCTCGATGGAGGATACATTGGTGAGTGAAGCACTGTTTTTTGCTCGGCACTATTTCTACAGGCGTTAGAAACGAGGTCTCTGTTTTGTGACTGCTTGTCGTCCTCTGAATGTGTTGGCGTGCAGGAATCCTGGAGTGGATCTTGGGGAAGAGAGATGGGATGTGGATGAGCTTCCTCACTCGCTCCGTTCTGGAAAATGCAAACAGGTATTCCTCTTTGATATTTAAAGGTGCATTGTGGAGTATTTGGCCACTGGTGTTGTTTCTATGAGCAGGTCCCTGTATTATAAACAAGAAGGTGATCCAGGCTCTCCAAAATGACCACGAGGAAGGAAATATTAAAAAAGCTTTTATTATAGTGGCTAAATCATTAAAAGAGTCAGCATGTTTCAACCGCTGTAGGTCTTCATCAGGGCTTTAAACAAGACAACATGGTATGACCTCACCTATACAGTAGAAACAGCCAATAGCAGGCAGTCACATGACTTGAGTGATCAAATAAAACCACAAGTGAAACATATGAAAATAATGAAAAAATATGATCTATAAAGACATGAAATGAGATAAAACAGATCCAATAACATTTAAATACGTATACATATATCAGACCCCATAATATCTAAATACGTATACAGGTCCCTGTATTATTTGTAGTTTTTTAGTCTCTGTAAATGTGACGCACGCTCTACCACTGAGCCACCAGTGGTCCAGGCACACTTGTTTGTTAACAGTAATGCATATATGTCTGATGGCTGTAAAATGTTGCGGTACACCGATATAAGAGCAGGAGAAGGCTGTAAGCTGATGTACAGGTTTTGCTTTGCAACTGTTTTTTTTTTTTGGTTAGAAAATGCATTCAACATGTCCGTTAGGTGTTAAGGATTTAGACGATGCAATTTGCTGACAAATGGGTTAAAGTGGGCTAGAACAGTGTCTGTGGTGAGTTCACGTGTCTGTTATCTAAACTGCTGAAGTCAGACAGATTCTGTGTTTGTTGGTGCGGTGGTAGAATGAGTGTTTAAAGGGCAGTTGCACACATTTTCAAAATTCATACATGTTATTCTTATGATCGAAGACTTTAAGCAATAAGCCCCAAGATGCCGTGGGTCACAGTGATTTTACAACAGCTGAGCGGTGTTCTAAGGCACGTCGTGAACCTTAAGTAAACATGAACAACTCATTCCCAAATCCAAAATCTAGAGTGCTATAACTCAAACATATGATGTCAACAAGTACAAAGTCTGAACTGCCCTGTGCACATGCGATACACCAGAAATCCCACTTTAATCCCTGCTGACAAACACGTGGAAAAAATAACGAAATGAAGAATAAAATGTTGTAATCAATGTCAAGGCACGTTTATTTGTACAGTACAGTTCAACAAGGCAATTAAAATGCTTCACATACGACATGAAAATATTAAGAAACACAAGGCTTTATGAAGACATATAAATGGGATCTGAAAGAGTAGAATGAAATAGATGACAAATAAGCTACATTTGAATAAAACAAATTAATCAGGAGAAAAAAGACTATAGCTACAATGTAGAACTTTATGTGAAATATAATTTAAATAAAAGACAAAGATCAAGAACATTACCATTAACCCTCGAGAGCAGCAGTTTAATGCCACTGCAGAGGACAGACTGTTTGCTGTGTGAGCGGTGAAATTAAGAATCAGGTTCATGTTTTGTTTTACTGTCCTGTTTATGAGGACATAATGTTCTTTTCAGTAAAATGATTTATGTTGATTTCTTTTGGTTGGATGACTATGAAAAACTTGAGAGAAAGGGAAGCTTTTTTGTAACAGATTTTGTTTTTCCAGGCCTGGGAGAGAAAAGAGAACATTTTGTTTAGGACTGAGCTGTAAAACAACTTTGGATTTTGTGATGTAATGTAAATGTAATGACTTGTCCGTACACTGCAACATACATTTTGGTGTCTTGTAAACCAATGAGGGTTGGACACTTTGGGTGCATGACACAAAGATCAATCAATCAATCAATCAATCAATCAGTCAGTCAGTCAGTCAGTCAGTCAATCAATCAACCAGTCAATCAGTTAATCAGTCAGTCAATCAGTCAGTCAATCAATCAGTTAATCAGTCAGTCAATCAGTCAATCAATCAGTCAGTCAGTCAGTCAGTCAATCAATCAGTCAATCAGTCAGTTAATCAATCAGTTAATCAGTCAATCAATCAATCAGTCAGTCAGTCAATCAATCAATCAGTCAGTCAGTCAGTCAATCAATCAGTCAATCAGTCAGTCAATCAGTCAATCAGTCAATCAGTCAGTCAATTAATCAATCAGTCAGTCAATCAATCAATCAGTCAATCAATCAATCAGTTAATCAGTCAGTCAATCAGTCAATCAATCAGTCAGTCAATCAATCAGTCAGTCAGTCAATCAATCAATCAATCAATCAATCAATCAATCAGTT
>JAOVVB010093193.1:0-13282 GCA_028570985.1 Heterobranchus longifilis
GATATAACAGCTTCAGTTCCCCGTCGTAAACTTAAAAAGGGCAGTCTGACAGCAAGGTAAATCAGTGAAAGCATTCTAAATATATCGCACACTTAAACTAATCATGATTTTTTTAGGTGGTCCTTTTTTAGATGGTTAAAATATGTTTTGCTGTGTGACCCCATCCACGGACTGCTGTGTCGTCCACAGCAGCCCATTGCTTAGCTCCCTGTCTGCTTCTCCAAACTGGGGGCATCTCCTCGATGTAATACACTGACTGTGGATAAGTACTCCATAAAACCCCACTGCAAAAAATCCGAACTATCCCTTTAAACACTGTATAGTCATCCTTTATCTATGTAGAAAACCTGAACTCTTCCTGAACTTCCCCCAACTCCTTATGTGCAGAATGAGGTTTACCTACAAGGTCTACACAAGAAAGAAAAACAGTATATTCTAAAAAAAAAAAAATACAATCACCTGACATTTGTTTATGCCTATTAATGACCAGCAGCAGTTCACGAACCCCCACCGACCTTTTTTTTTTTTTTTCCTCCCCCCCATTACATCTCTCCTTCTGTCTACTAAAGCGTGAACACAGTCTCCATGCGCTCCTCTCTGCATTATAAGCCCCGGGCTACCCTTAGAATAAAGCAGCGCTGTGATTGGACGCACCGCCCCTGTGAACGTCCGACGATTTATCTGACGTCACGACGCTTCACACGTCCTCGCCCCAGCTCGTGACGCAGCCCGGCTCTTCCTCCTGGGCGTCTTCCTCCCCTGGGCTGTCCCGGATGAGACGCCTCCCTCCCTCCGCCCCTCTGATCCTCTTATCAGCGAGTAAGCGGCCAAGATGGATGTTGTAAACCAGGTAAGGCTTTGGAGGGGAAATCATATATTTCGCAATTGTTTTGTTCGATACATGATGTTCTTTCAATTTGCGCCATTTTCCTTTGTCGCGCGCTCAAATTAAGACGATTTTTCGCCACAGATGCGCCGGTTTGAATGCAGTGCTTTCGATTACCGTGCAGTCGAAATTGTGATTTATGCGTTTATCTAAAAAAAAAAATAAAAAAGGAAAAAGCGGTGTTAAGGCACGACGATGTGATTGTACGATTTTCCACCACTGATGCTGCAGTCGATATGACGGAGCGGCCCGCTGACAGTCCAAAAAAAAAAAAAATGTGTAGGATGTCCAGAGATTTCTGCAGCAATGACATTTAGCAAAAGGAAGGAGAGGATGTAGCCTGTTATCTCCAGGGATTCTGCTAATTGAGTTAGACTGCACACGTCTCAATTATAGCCCGCTGCTGTTGCTAAGATAACAAACATGATTAATTTCCAAAGGGCCTCCTCGGTGTGTTCGGATAGCCGCAGTAGGCCCCGACACGGAGGAGGAGGAGGAGGAGGAGGAGGACGGTCTCCTGCATCTCTATGGCCACGGACTGCTCCTCTCTCACAGAGATTATTGTGACAAAAGAAGGCTTTCCTGAGAATCTGTCAGACTAGCTTCCAGTGACTTTTGTCAGTGCATGCGTCATCTGTTTAATATGGATGTTGAGAAACAATGAGGATGAACCTAGAAAGAAAAAAAACACATCACTGCTGCTGCTTATTTCCAGTGCGGCCATTTATTGATGCACACACAGCCGGGGACACACCGCCTTCTTCTCCTTCTTCTCCTTCTTCTTCTTTGCGGTGTCGCATTCACCTGCGCACAAATGCTTCCTCCTTTTTTGGCGTCAATTGCACAGATTTCGCGAGATTTGCTCACAAATGATGAATTACAACAAAAAAAAAAGAAAAGAAAAAAAGACTGCTGTGATTATGTGTGCAGCGAGAGAGAAGAGAGAAAACAGTCGGTTAATCAGCTTTGTCTAAATGTAAGGCTGGCAGGAGCACACACACACGCACACACACACGCACGCGCACACACACACACACACACACACACCATAGCGTTTGAAGTCAATATTAAAATGATTGTAGTTGTGCAGCATCTCATAGTAGGGCTAGGCAATATTGTGAAAATTAAATATCGCAATATTTTTGAGCAAATACCTCGATATCGAGACAATATATTGTATATTGTAAGGTTGACTATTGGTTATTTCACAAAATATTTACACTATGAGATTTTTGATAAATAATCATCAGTAATATGGATATAATGACTATAAGTGCATAACTTTACTGTAATGCAGCCTTTAAAACCAGGAAAAAACAACACTTATAAAACCATAATACGATATTACGAAAGACGATATCTATAGGGGCGTAGTGATACATCGATCTGGATCGTTATATCGATTCAATGATCCAATATCAAAGTGAAAACATCGATACATATCATCAGCTTTAAGATGCCTTTATTTTATTAGTTTTTATTAAAAAGAATAGATTGTTTTTTTTTTGTTTTTTTTCATTTAAATGTCTAGAAGAGCTCAGTAATAAAAATGTCAAATCATATTTTAGTTGCTTTTTGTGAGTTGCTATCAGGGCCGTTTCTAGCTTTTTGGGGGCCCTATGCAAAATGTTGTTTCTGGGCCCCGATTTTGTAAAACCATGGTGGGGGGGATTGCAAATCCCTGGTCTGGGAGCATGATGCATTTAACATTTAAATGCATCAATCATTGCACTTTAAGTATGAAAAGAGGCTATATCAGAAAATGATAATAAACAGGAAACAATGGGGCTCCCCTACATCAAGAAACTTCTAAAAACGTACAGGATTTACCGAATCTGCATTATAACATCTCTGAAACGCGCATAAATGAGGCGGATGCTGCAATATTGCTCAAAATGTTTATTTTAAATGTTAGGAACACATTTGTGTTGTCAATGAATCAAAACGAGTGTTGTGTCTTCTTAATTATTTTTTTTAAAAAGGCCTAAAATGGCAGCCCTGGGGAGTGTCCCCCGGGGGCCCTATGCAACCGCAGAAACCGCGTATAGCAAGAAACGGCCCTGGTTGATATAAATGTAACTTACTGTGTTAAATGGGTGTTATGATATTGTCGCATATCAATCACAGGCCCCTGAATTCAATCAAATCGAGATTATGATATCAGCAGGGCCGGCCCTAGCACTTTTGGAGCCCTATAGGCGAAATCTGTTCAGGATGCCCCCCCCCCCATTAAAAATGATACTACTTGCTTTAGAACACACAGTATCCTTTATTGTAATCAGATATAATATTTCTTAAAAAACATAAACAAAATACTATTTGGATAAAAAACTAAAGCAACAAACATAACGAGCAAAAACAAATACAAGTGATACAGTTTTACCAATCAATAATCAAATCTGCTGTTTCTGCTTCTGAAGTGTTGTGTCGTTGCTCAGATGGCGCAGCGAGCGCCCGGCACGCTACAAAACAACTCAAAAAACAAAAAACATATTTTTCTTAAAACATGAAAAAATATCCGACCGGGGGGGGGGGGTACCCAAAAAGGTCATATCTGGATTTAAACAAATAAATAAATAAAATAAAAAATTCTTGGCAGTGTGGCACCCACCTCCACATGGTGGCGCCCTCGGCGACCACCTATATGGAATATGCCGGCCCTGTATGTCAGCAAATATATTATTGTCCAAAGTATCTATCTGATATTGTATCGTGATAAAACTTGTGACTTACAGCCCTAATATCTACTCTCATATCACAATATCGATATAATATCGATATATTGCTCAGCTCTTTGGCCCACAAAGCTGCTGTGACAGTCAGATATTTGCTAAAAACCATTTTTACAGTCATGGCGACAACAAACACCTGCAGGAGCCCGCAGCAGACCAGGCCTGCAGGCAGTATGAGAGCGAGGTAATTAGGCTCATGTTTTTAATCCTCATCATGCCTGCTCTACGGCGAGAGGCTGATTTCACACTGCGAGGGCAAGAGTCAGTATGAAAATATATATATGAAAACTAATTGATGATTTTTTTTTGTTTTGGCAGTTGGTGGCCCAAGGGCAGTTCACGGTACTCAAACAACCGTTGGGATTTATCAAAATTCTACAGTGGGTAAGTAATCTCTATTTTACATTTTTATTGGCAACAAATATGACTAAGCAGAGTTGCAGCGATATGCAAGTTTCACGGTGTGATGTGGTATAAAAATTGACAGTTATCATACTGTGTCCATTTGCTTATCTACATTATTGATAAAAGTATTTTATTTATATTAAAATTAGAGACTTTTTTTACACATACTTCCATTAAAAAAACATTTTCAAGTTACAATTATAAGAAAGCATTTGTCCAAAAAAACAAAAACAAACTTGTTTTCATTTCATTAAGGTTCATTGTAACTGATAAACCGTGATATATTCTGCGAAGGTTATCGTACCGTGAAAACCTCATACTGTTGCAACCCTAATGACTAATGCATGAATATTTTCCATTTTCATTTTAAAAAAATGAATAGAACATATAATTATGGATAAAGCACTCGGAGCTTGTGCAATAAATAACGTTGTCGTGTCCCTAACTGACAGATGTGTGACCTTCTGTCACACAGAGGTCATCACGCTGCGTGGGGCTTAATAATGTGACTCTACACTCTTAGAGAGAGAGAAAAAAAAAAAAGAATCACAGATGAATCCTCTCTCACGAGGGTTTAACGTCAGACCTTGTATTTCTTTTATTGTAGAAACATTACAGTAACTCCCCCTAATAATTCCTCTCTTGGATGTTTTTCTCTTTTCTGGTGGTGGTGTGACAGAGCAGGTCGGAGCAGGAGACACCAGCAGGGTGTGTTGTTACGTCACTACTGTAGTAACACGGTGTCAGTCCACTGAGGAATATAATGACAATTTGTCAAATTCTCCTCGCAGGACGTGACCTCTGAATACTAGAGCAGTTCATTATACCTCAGTTTCACGTGTTCGGTCTCCTCCACCAGATGATGGAGCCAAAAAACTGTATTCGTGTATTAGTTCAGGGTTTTCTCTGCCATTATAAGGTTTAGGTGCAGGTCCAAGCCAATTTTGGGCAGCACCTTAAATCGGTACTTTACTGAATGCTTTTTGGATGTTGTTGTTTATTATCTGCTCTAGCTTTTCCAAATGTTTGTACACAGATATCATAGGTAATAATAATGGTCCAAAATTATGTTAAAGTGTATCATTGTAATTGGAAAATGTAAAATGTTCTTAGGGGAGCAGCCCCAAACACCCCACCAAATACAGCACAAACTTCAGGAAAACACTGTTAGTTTATGTTTGAGGCTTAAATAGATTCACAGAATTATTCAATTTAGAAGATTTTATTTTTTTTTGCTTTTTCTGTAGTTTATTTTTTGGGGAAATATCATTAAACAGGATCTACTTATGACACTGTAGCCTGTTTATAATCAGAGAGATAATTCAAAAATCTAGATTAACAATAAATTCATATAGATAGATAGATAGATAGATAGATAGATAGATAGATAGATAGATAGATAGATAGATAGATAGATAGATAGATAGATAAAGAGTATACTAAAATATACTCTGTATATAGGCCTATAGATTTATATACACTATCTTCTAAACTACTTCTATAAAATATAAACATAGGATAACATAATATATACATTTAACAAGTATGATGAGGTAGTGTGTGAGTATGTGCAAGGTTTTTGCACTAGCTCTAGTTCCATGTAGGGTTGAAACAATTAGGTGATTAATCAATTTGCCTACTAACTATTTTAGTAATCAATTAATCATCATTTTTCAAGCAAAAATGCCAAACTCTCCCTGGTGCAGCTTCTCTAATGTGACGATTTCCTGCTTTTCTTTGTCGTGTACGATCAAAAGCTGATCATCTTTGGTGTTTTTGTCTGTTGGTTCCACAAAACAACCAATATGATGCCATCACCTTGGGTTTTACTAAATCAGGATGGGCATTTTTTTCACTATTTTCTGAAATATTGTATTCAGAGCTGCAACGATTTTGCAACTATTTTGATGATCGATTAATCGTTTCAAACATTTTTAATGCAAAAAATGGCAGAAAATGCTGTTTTCATATATGGATATTTCCTGTTTTTCTCTGTTTTATATCATATTAAATGGAATATCTTTGGGTTTAAATCAAGAAAATATTCTGTTTTAATTAATCGATCATGAAAATTGTTAGTTGCAGCCTGTAGTTCCATTCACGCTGATCTATCCAAGAGGAGTTTTTAGAACATTTTTAGAAGATATTGTCCCACAGCCACAGATCTCCTCGTGTGCAGAGGCTGCAGGGTGAACAGTGGTGCCTCTCTCTGTGTGTACAGCTGTGGCACCACAGAGGAGGAATAGTGCTGCTAATTACCCAGCAGGCCCTGCAGCTAACTGAGGCCCTCGTGTCTTTCTTATAAACCCAGATGTGATGTCATGAACTAGTTGTGGTTTGTGGTTTGGACAGCCATGTTTTGCATCATCAACATAGTGAGCAAAATCACTTCGAGAGCTGCAACTATTTAGATAGTTAAATCATCATTTTAGTCATTTTTCAAGCAGAAACGCCCAGTTTTTTCTTGTGAGGATCTGATTATGGCGATATCAACTCGCACGATAAACACATCGCCAAAGACTGTGGCACATCGTGAAAGACACTCTATCATTCTTTTTTTAATACACTGAGAACACTTTGATATCTGTTTGTTTATCGCAAGTAATATCGTTATTGCGTTATTCAACGTTATCACATTTTGCATATCTTCCTCATATCGTGCAGCCATAGATCTTTTCATTGTCATATATGATAATAAACAGAATATTTTGGGTGGTTTTGATGCTATGTGAGGAGGTCACCTTTTTTTTCACTATTTTCTGGCATTTTATAGAGTAAAAGATAAATATATGTTCATCATTAAATATGTGCATGCAATTAGGGCTGCAACTAACGATAATCAATTAATCGTTTGGATTATAAAATGTCAGAAAGTAGTAAAAAAAAAAAAAAAAAAAAGGGAAAAGAAATGTCCATCCCAGTTTCTCAAAGTCGAAGTTTCATGTGATAAAAAACAGAAAAGCTGGAAATCTCCATGTTTGAGAAGCTGAAAACAGCATTTTCTGCCATTTTTGCATGAAAAATGACTTTAACGATTAATTGATTATCAAAATAGTTGCAGATTATTTTTATGGCGATCAACTAATCATTGCAGCTCTATATGATAGTCAATCTCGGAACCCATAGTGTTGTATTTAGGGCTGGGCGATAACGGCAAAATCATCTTTCCCGATATAATTTCATACCTCGATAACGATGTCACAATATAGCATGTTTTCTGGTAATTCAATAAATAAATAGTGTATGAATTAACCACATGCCTATTTTTATGTACTCCTGCGTGAATTAAGTTCTTGACAAATGAAGAGTATTTTCTCATTTGATTAAGAACTTTAGTGCAAAATGAACATAACGTGCAAGAATCAGAAGGTAAAGCGTCGTCCAAATGACGTAAATATTGCAGTAACGCAGTTCGGCTGCTGGTTTTTCGACACCGCGATAGAAACCATATAGAAAAAATATATACGATAGACATTTTATATTGTTTTGATGATATACGTCGCCATACCGTAATTATGAATAAATTTCTGTGAGAGTAGATTAGAAGGAAACTGAGGAGGGGGGGAGGGGTGCCCTCCCTGCACATGGGTCCCATAATTGTCAGCTACGCCCCTGATCCTCCGTACGAGAACGCACTTAACACAACCCAGATGAAAATGTGCGTGCGAGAGCAGCTCTGACAGTGCCACACTGTAATGGGCTCTGCAGATACAGAGAACAGTGAGAGGCATGAGTGTGCTGCATGACTCTGTAGTCCTTCCCTGGAGCTGTGTGAGTGTGCCAGCACCTCATCACTGCCTCCCTGGGTCACACAGAGCCAACCACCAATCAGGAGCCTCGCTCGGGAGGCCAGGGCCCATGAATCATCTGTCAGAGCGGCCTGCGTGCCTCGGCGTCAGACGGGAGGCGGAGCTGCTTTAGCTGCTGCTCTTTCTGGATTAATATGGGCATACACAACCAGCAACACCGTGTTTTTTGTTTTTTTTAGGAGGGGAGAGAAGAGCCTCTCCCTCTTTCAGTGGAAACAGGCAGCAGTGAAAAAGATGCTTCTGTAGAGCAGAACCTTTTTTGGATTTTTGTTCCGGTCCGTATGTGCAGATATGCTTTTTTGTTTTTTTTTAATTTGTCAGCAGTGTTCATATTCATATATTTGAATTAGACGTATGAGAGTAAATGGATGGCATCCGTTGAGGATGTGTGTAGAGCTGCAACGATTAGTCGACTAATCCAATATGGTGCCATCACCTTGGGCTTTGCTAAATCGTGATGGCCATTTTTTCACTATTCTCTTGCAGTTAGAGCTGCGACGATTAGTCGACTCATCAGTTACTCGATCGACAGAAAAATAATCGACAACTATTTCGATAGTCGATTAATCGTTACAGTAAGTTTTGGAGATTTCCTGCTTTTCTCTGTTTTTTTATCATATTAAACTGAATATCTTTGGATTTTTGACTGACATAACAAGACATTTTGACTTTGAGAAACTGGGATGGACATGTTTCACTATTTTCCGACGTTTTATAGACCAAACGATTCATCGAGAAATTAATCGGCAGATATCGTTAGTTGCAGCCCTAGTTGAGTATGTGTGATTTTTTAAAAAGATCTTGTCTACATTTGATGATGGAAAATGTGTGAGATTTAAAGAGCGTTCAGTATGTGTGACTCACCCCGCCCCACCCTCTCCCTCTCTCTGGGGAATAGTGCTGACAAAGCCGAGATTTGATGGATGTTGGAAGACATTGAGTTCCCAAATAAAGCTGATGTGTGGCGCTCAACCACAGAGTATACGCAAACAGCCTCCTGCCTCCGCCGCTACAGGACGCCGCCGCTGCTATGTTGAATTTCATCTGCATGCAAATTGTAGTTTCTGACTCATAAAAATGCTGTTTTTGTGAGAATGTGAAGTATAAGAGCCTGATTCACTCTGATGTAGTCCCTAATGTGTATTAAAGGCTGTTGGTTTTGTTGTAACAGCTCAGGGGCTTTTGCTGTTCAGACGCTGTCGTGACTCTCGGTGGTTATTACTGCAGGGCCTCTGCTCCACGCTCACACTGCTTCTGCTTCTTTCTGTGCTTCTGTGATTTTGGCTAAATGTCGGCATGTAAAGAGCCTACAGTACAAGGATGAGTTTAAACGTTTTAGTTGCAGATGAATCAGGAAGTTCTCCTTCAGACACTTTTTAAAATATGTAAAAATACTCTGATGATTAATATTTTATTTTACATGGTTTTCCCTCAAAAAAGGAGAAAAAAAAACCTCTGAAAAGGAGGCTGGAAGCACATCTACTCTTCTCCCTTATTAAGAAATTCTGAATATGGCCTCAAGCCACCGCTGCCATAGTTACGTTATAGAATGCCACAGCCACAAGTGACTTGATTGGTTCCTTAGATATATGATGTCATAAAACCTGGCTGTCTGAATCTGGATTTTTGAGATTGTTGGTCGTTGTGTTGACTGCTCATTTCACTCATCATATGTTTTGTAGCAAATAAAAAACACCAGACATGTTAATATGGTTAAAAACTTGATTTTCACCGGAGGGAGTCTTTAATATTTTTTGGCATAAAATAGTGACATTTTAAAGTATTATATATCATCAGAATATTGAATATAAATTGTCCAGGTCTATAATATATCAGCCAATATTAGCTTATTGCAGATATATCAGTATTATATGTTGGCTGATAACTAACAAGAAATATGGGATTTTTGGTGCCGATATAGTGACTTCTTTAGCTGGAATGAAAATAGATCTTTTCTATGTGGATTGCTTTCTTAAACAAATATAACTTAATAATAATAAGAATATTTAACATTATTATAAGTATGTGTAATACTTAGTCAACCAATTCTAGAATGAACACTGAGAAAATATTTATGACACATTTCTAAAAGCATTGTTTTCTGCATTATATGTTCTGTAAAAAAAAAAAAAAAGGTTTTCATATTCCGATATGTCTATGATAGGCCAACATCATAAATCGGTCGGGCTCTAAGAAATACCAAAGATTAGATTTTTTTACTCACAACAATGATTTATAAGAAAACAATGCTTTAAACATCATAAATCCATATCTAAAAATGTTAATGCCATATGTGAAAAAAATGACAAATGTTAATGGATTTTTGTACCCTTTCAAATATCAATATCACTATCTGCTTTAAAGATCCAGAATCGGTGGGGCTGTATTGGTACTTGTATTGATCTGTGGATCAGTTTGTGCAGAGAGAGACAGGCAGTGTGAGAGAAGCAGCCGCAGACAGATCGTTTGTGTCTGAGCGTGTGAGATTGTGTATCTTCTCAGCACAGAAGAGCTGTCAGCCATCCAGCATACCAGGAGCCTCTGCCTCCTCACTGTGTGATGCTGCCAATAGTGTTACCATGGCACCAAACACTCAGTGTGCCACCATTTCTTTTCTCAGCCTGGCTGGCCCTCTCCTTCCTCCCCCATCACTCCTCCTTACACTCATCTACCTCCATAAAAGTACAACTTTTAATTGTGCTGCGGCGCCTCCCATTTAGATTACTTTTACTCACTGCTTGTTTTTTAGGGACGGCTGTGTCTGTTGGTCCACCATCTTTGGCTCACACTGAAATATCTCAACTATTATTGGATGGATTGTTGTGGAATTTGGTACACACATGCATGTCTCCCTCAGGATCGAGTGTAGCTTTGGTGATCCCTTAATGTTTCATCTAGCGCCATCATCAGGTGAAAATTTCAAATTGTACAATACTTTGGTTTAATGATCAAATACCTTAAAAACGAATGGCATTCCCATCAGCCTCAGTGTTTAGCGCTAATTAGCAAATGTTAGCATGCTTATACATGGTTATCATGATTACACCTGCTAAACATCCATTGTGAGCATGTTAGCATGCTGATGTTAGCATTTAGCTCATAGCACATCTGTGCATAAGTAGCCTACAGCCCAACAGAGCTGCTAACAATGCTGTAGATTCTTACTGTGCATTCCAATACCTATACCATTTAGTATGCAGTCAGTCACTATTTGCAGTATGCAAGCCAGCATGCTTTTCTTGCTATTCTGACCCACAATCCTTTGCACAGCATACATGAGCAAGAGGGTCAAAGTTCAGGGCGCAATGTTATGATGGTGTCCCAATTATATGCATCCTGCATGCAACAGTACGTACTTTATAAGTGCAGCTGCAGTACATACTAAAAGGAAAAAAAGTATGCGATTTGGAAAGCAGCATATGTTTAGTTGCTAGCGGCGTTCTTCTTCTCTGCCTCTGTGTTTTTTGGTACTTTACTGCCACCTGTCAGTCTGAAACCAGTGGCAGGAATGTTTATAAGGAGCCACAGGAATGACGTATTTTTGTAGGCCAACCCCTGGTTCCCTCGGAGAAAAAAAGCCAATGGGATTTTTCCAATGGACTTTGGATCAGTGCAGTAAATAAGCTCTGTGGCAGATTTGTTCAGATAATCTCTCCACATGAGCACCACTTCTATGATTTTAGTAGTGTAAATGCAATCGCCAGAAGTGAAAAACCTAAAGCTATAAACAAACTACACCGCGATCGCATGACTCGCACTAAACTGACGGTGACGTTTAATGTCCTCGACAACAACAGACACGTAAAAGCTTTGAAATTCACAAGTAGGGTATTTACTGATATATTTTATGTCATGGAACAAAACGTGAAAATCTCTTTGTATATAGATTGAAAGCATACCACCTTGTCCTATTGTTGCTACAAATGTATAATTATCCTGCTTTCCGTTTGAAGATGAGCTGGAGCAGGATGTGGAGCAGGACTGTGAGAGCAGTGATGCTGAGGAGGACAAAGAAGCAGAAGAACCAAAAGAATCAGAAAGTTCTCTTCTGCTGAGCGGTACGTAGCAACACAAACTCTCCTGCTACCCATGTTTGACTTCTCTGAGTGAATAGAAATCTAGTGATAAATAGGGATTGAGACAAGAATCACAACAAACACTCACAATAAGTTGATCCTGGTGAATTTCCATTATCGGGATAATCGGGAATATCCTCACAAGTTGATGGCAGTTTACTACAGTGTCCTATCTGTGATGCAATAAAAATATTTGTTTCTTAAAAAAAGTTGTAATGATTCTTTAAAAAAGTTGTAATGCTTATGGAAAAAAAGTCGTAATGTTTCAAGAAAGAAAGTCACAATTTTATGAGAAAAAAAGTGGTAAAGTTTTGAGAAAAAAGTTGCAATTTTATGAGAAAAAGTTTTGAGGAAAAAGTCGTAATGTCTCCAAAAAACTCATGTTTTCAGAAAGAAAAAAAAGTGATTCCAGTGTGTTTTAGTGCCATTTTGAGAAGTTTAAGCATATTTTGTTGATTATCGGGATAATATCGTGAATCGCAATCATTCTGGCCAGGTAATCGTGACATGAAATTTTCATATCGTCCCACGCCTGGTGATAAACACAGCTGTGCTCTCCTCTAGGTCTGCCCTTCACAAAAGGCTCCTCTTCGACAACCAAAAAAAAAAGCAAAGCGAAGAAAGGCCGAAGAAAGAGGCAGGAGAGCGAACACGAGGCGTCTGAGCTGAATGATGAGCAAAATGAAGAGGAGAACACCGAGAGGGACGACTGGCCAGAGGAGACACCCGCCAGAAAAACGACGTCTCGCGGCAATGAGGACGCCACAAACATTTCTTTCAGCGACGGCGACGACGACATGAATGTGGACTTCTGCATGGACGACATAGAGTACAGCGACGACGATGTCAGAAACGAGGAGAAAGACGACGACACGAAGAAGAACGACAGCTCACCAGACAGGCGCGGCGCTGTGGCAGACGATGGAGACACCATGGACGTCGATACAGAGAACAGTGTGGAGAAAGACCAACAACAGGAAGCAGGTGAGCAAAATAACTGCATGGATATGGATAGTTCAGTTTAGTTTTTGTTTAGTTTAGTTGCACATATTCAGATATATAGAAAATACAAAAAAAAAGAATTTAAGACAAAAATTGAACATTATGCACGAGATGGCTTATGAGGATACCTCTATTAAAAGTCAATAGGCATAAAATAAATAAATAAAAACAGAGATTACATAGGCTAATTCATAGCAGGAGTTCCTCTTATTTCTTAAATAAAGGTAAAATAAATTGTATAAAAAATAGTATAAAAAGTATTCACATCCTTTACTCAAGTAAAAGTACTAAAACCACACTGTAAAAATACTCTGTTACAAGTAAAAGTCCTGCATTCAAAATGTTACTTAAGTAAAAGTATGTAAGTACAAC
>JAOVVB010093203.1:0-27615 GCA_028570985.1 Heterobranchus longifilis
CACCTGATATCTTCACTATTAAACTCTTCCCCGCTCCGAGTGCATTCACCGTCACTCTCTCACTGTCATATTACAGTTTAAATATCTGTTTATCTAGTCTCTCTTTTACAAACTGTGTTTGAGCTGCTTGGACGGAGACAGACGGCTGTGATGACGTGCGTCACAACATCGCGCGGGTAACGAGATGAAAATTAGCGCGTTCACCCGGGTGTTGTGTTTACATTAATGCCGATCGCTGCTGGAGCCGATAAATACCTGTGAGTACTGCAGAGTCATTTGTCCCGGGAGTGAGTGCCGATTGTAACCTTTCCCACTGGACACAAAAGCCAGATGTTAGCGGGTGTTAGCGGGTTTTTTGGCCAGTGAGAAATGGGTATTAGACTGTTGAGAGTTTAGATGGATCAGCATTTCTTTGAGCTCTGTTTACAGTGACAGATGTGTCCATCACTTACTCTGACAGTTGCTATTTTCCTGATATCAGGATATAATTTATTACACTCCGTTAACATCTTCCGTCTGACATTTCCTCCACTCTAACTGAATTCCAAGAGGGAGGAAGTTTTGATCTTTCCTAACAAACCCCCAGAAACTTCTGGTCCAAGCTGGCTAACTTCTGGTTAGCCTGATGCTAACACTAATTCAAATGTGCGTCTCTTCTAGACTTTCCAAATGTTGTCAGACCAAATCGATCAAATTCTGATAGTGAAACGAGTCATTTCAGGGGGGTTGTGACCCTCATTACAAATTCTCCACCGTTTTAAAGCCGCAACAGTAACAACATTCAAGTAATTTGGTTGTGATTGACCAGTGAGTCCTGTCCTGGAACACACGCAAGGTAAACGGTAGTCTGGCGGGCTTACCAAACAGTGCCTGGATAAATCTTTCCGGAAACCTACACGCTGTAAATGTCAAGTTTTAAAGATTTGGATTGTGCAGTTAAGCAGGCCTGCTCTGTTCTTTCAGTGAATGATTGTAAAGATCTACAAAGAATATGTTTACAACATTTTCATGTAAATGTTCCACCAAAATAAATTCCCTCCCAACACTATTTTGCAGAAGCACCATCACATAGCTCTGATTGTGATTGGTTTAAAGAAATGCAAACAAGCCAGAGTTTTTTTATTCCCTATTCAAAAGTGAAAATGCACTGGATCCAGACCTTCCTCCAGTGCTGACGCAACGCTGTGGAGATGCTACTGCTGCATTAATGTGTGTGTTGCATTTTACTGCTGTAGATGCAGTGCCTGAAATGGGCTAGCTCACCAGTATTGAGTACTGGCACTTCTGATTTTTGTCCACATGAGAACCCTTACTTATACCGCCACCAATAGCTACATGACATTTTTTTTATTAACATACATTTATGTACAAAGTGGAAATCTATGTCAAATGTATTGTATGTTTTTATATACTGTTGGGCAGTTTAATCTACAGCAATGCATCACATTCTATATATTTCTAGCATCTCAGTCCTGAGAACCACATACGTTTTATGAGCTCAGTAAAACAGCCCTGTTTTCAACTTTGTGACAAGGCATTTTCCAGATAATCCAAGAGGGTTTTAAATTGTTTATTTAGTTTAAGAAGTATGAGAATTTTCTCAACCCTAAATGACCACTTATTCCTTCAGTTGATTAGAATAAATCACATTAAAAAATCCCCAAATTTGGAGATACATGGATTGGAAGGGGATAAAAAATTATAATCTCAAAAGTCACTAAAACTGTCAATTAAGTGGTGTAAAAAAGTACAATATTTGCCTCTGGGATGTAGTGGAATGTAAGTATAAAGCTGCATAAAATAGAAATACTCAAGTAAAGTACAAGTACTTTGAATTTGTACTTAAAGGCACAATGAGTAGGATCTGTCTGTTGCGGTTGGTAAACATACATTGGCCCCTCCTTCCGGCTCAGTCGGAGTTCAACGATATTCAGTCTAGCTAATGGGCAAAGTACTTGTGTCCAGAGTCAGACAGGAGAATTTAGCGGAGCTTCCCGAGCTTACGACTCAGACGACACCGATTACAGTGTCAGCCAGGGCAGAACAGAGCCCCGGGGAGAAGAGGCAGAGGAGTGACAGCTGGAGGCGGAGGCAGACCGAGGGCCATTGAAACATCCAGAAACATCCTGAACACAGCAAAATTAGTGGGTTTTTATTTCTCACAATTTCCACATTTGACTTTATTTTCACTGTGTCAGGATACGTACGCTTCTGAGTTAAAGAAAAAGAAAAAACAACTCCCATCTTCCTCTGCCGTCTACTTGCATGAGCCAGAGAGACATTAGTGATGCCAAATGTATCAAATAATTCACCAGTTTTAACTTTGTTCAGTATGTTAGGAGCCATGGCCATTGTCTCCACCTGTGAGCTGTTTTTCAAGCTTGTTAGGCACACATGCACACACGCACGCACGCACACACACACACACACACACACACACACTATAAATAGGCTGCTTGGCTGCACAACAGTCACCAAATGGGTTTGTAGTGAATGAAAGTGAAATTTTCAGGTTCTCGCTCACACACACCTGAAGCCAGCAAATAAAAGCGGTTTGGAACACAAAGAATTGAATCCCAAATAAGAGCCAAACTTTGCTTCACAAAACCAAACCTAGAGTGAACACTTCTCAGTAGTTACAGCTATTTCTGTTTTTTATTCTCTCTATGGGGAACACAAGTTACTGCTTGCACTTTAGGGGAAATTACATATAACCTCAGTGTAGAAAGAGGAAACTGAAAGATTGATTTGGTAGGTGGAGTTGTGCTGTTTTTTTAATCGATTATATTACTGTATTTTAGGTGTATGCATGCCTCTGTTTCAAACTCTTCCTTTCAGCTTGAAATTAGATTGAATAGCTATATTGAAAGTAATGTCAGACTTATCAAACTACCTCAGTTTGTCTATTCAAATGTACTATTTATCTATGTGAATTTACTTATTTTAGGCTGGAATTTTTGGTATCTTATTCTGAGTGTCTGAGCAAAAAGATTTCAAAAGTTTGCCATGGAAAAAAAACATCCACTTATCATCTGGCCTATGTATTGTAGTCTTTGGCTCTTTTTTCTTCCGATATTTCAGTGATTGTATCCTTGTTGCCATCTCCTATGTTGTTCCATCAGTCTAATCTGGTAATCATTCCATCTGTTGTAGTATTCTGCCCAGAAACAGAATTTTTTATACTTTATTGTCCTTCTGTCATACTGATTAAAGTCATCTGCTCAGCCTTTTATTTCTCTTGATAATGAGGCTTTTGTAACTTTATTTCAATAATAATGACTTTTTATTTTGTATCAATTGTATTAACTAGACTATGGGTGGGAGTGCCAAACAAACACAGGACATTCACTCAGGAGAATGGGGTTCGTGTCCCGGTTGAAAAGAAAATTAAACAGCAAGTTGTTTTTAAGTGAACACAACAACCGGAAGTGTGTGACGTACTGCGTCATGGGATGCATGTGCTGCAGAACGTTACATGATGCGGCACGTATACGTCCCGTGACGTGGATATGCGGAAGTTATTTAATGTCTCAAATATACAGATTTTAACCCAAACCATGACCCTTTTGCTAACCCTACCTTGTTTTGTTGCCTAAACCTAAACCCATATAGCAACAACGTTAACGGCATGTTAAAAACCGTGAAAGTAACGTTTAGTTATGAGGGTGAAAAACTGTATACTGTAACTCATACTGTATCTAATTTAGTAAAACGCTTGTATAGGTTGTATTAGAGAGTAGGAGTAGACTTGTTGCTATTTATACTGGACATACACAATTATTGCCAAAAGGATGCTGGAATAAATCCTGAAAAATAACCAACGAACCTTTGGATATTGAACTAATAATTCTCTATATCTTCCTTCACCCACTACTGAGCAGGCACCTTCTTCACAGTTGGGGAGTTCAGGGTCAAAGATGGATGAACTGGCAGCACTGCACAGCTCTGTGGAGGGAAAGTGGAAACAAGAAGCATGATATCTGGAAAAGAGTGAAAAATATGAACTTAGTCAACCCAACATCCTTACACTGTGTTTGGTTATCCATATAATATAAAAATGTCATCACGAATGTCAGATAAATGAGTGTAAGAATTGTACAACATCTGCATATTCCAGTAAGTGATTTGATATGGTACTGAGAAATATTATCATTAACAGTTATCTTTTTTCGAGATCCATCCATCCAGGTGGTGATGTAAGCATGTTCTTGCTTCCAATGACCCAGATTACAATCTTTCTGCCATCTCAAGCATTTACATCACCAAGTCATTATTCATCATTATATTCAGTCTTATCTTTACGTGACATTAACTGTGTAGCTTTGCATATCAAAATACATGCTCTACCCTGAATATATTATGCGGCTGCAGAAGTGAGGTGAATAGAAAGTATGAATAAAAATGAATTTCTAATGGGTCTTTCTATTCTGCAAGGCATTTTTTTATTTTTTAATGTCAGATTCTTGGATCTCTTTTGCAAGACAGATGGACACTAGTGGGCAGAAAGTCTTTAAAGCATGGTTAGGGCTTCGCTGCGCTAACCTTTAGGAAAATGTCAAGATTATTCACAGAGGGAATCCCAGCTGAATAAATGAGCAAGGTAGATATATTTCCTTGGCCTTAAACCTGGAAGGTAAATACAAACAACAATAGCGGTGGGTGGGTCACTGACAGCACATCCCTATGTATGGTTAAAAACTCTTACAAAAACCAAACTTCCAGATCTCTCACGACATATGGTGGGTTTTAAGGTTTCAGAGACATGTCAAATAACTGCTGTACAAAATAAAACATAGTTAGAAAACACAAGACGTTAGTGTACATCACTGCAGACACAAACACAACATACACTAACTTTTGAGTATCATTTCAGTTCTCTGTTGCTCTCACACAAAAATACCAGTTTTATCGGAAGAACCGCAGCTGGAAATGTTCCAATGTCTTGTTAAAAAAATACTTATTTTTGTCAACAGAACCACGGCTACAAATGTCCCGACATCTCGTTAAAAAAAACTGTTTTGTTGGCAGAACCACGGCTACAAATGTACCAACGTCTCGTTAAAAAATACCCGTTTTGTCAGCACAACCACGGCTACAAATATCCCAACGTCTCATTAAAGAACACTTCGTTTTGTTGGTTTCATACAGTGGTCTCATGTTGTCTGCTGCTTAGCAGTCGTCTCGCCCAGGTTACACTCCACCCTCCATCCCCTCCTCGTACTGATGGGAAATTTATCTCATATACACGTGATCAGAACTACATCACTTTAGAAATGTTGATATAATACGTATGAATCGTACATGTAATATTTCCGTGGTTTGCAGAAACGTCCAATGGCAACATTTTTTTTCTGCCGACTTGGCTGATTATCATTCTGTTTCCCGTAACTCTGTGGTTACATCCAAACCTTTTAGGTAAATCTTAGAAATAACCCAACACATATCTTCATCTGTTGCTCTGCCCTGAAAGCCTCTGGATTTCTTTCAAGTCATCCACATGTTTGTAGTCTCTGACTATCAAGTGGTATAGATGTGTATAAGAGTTTCATTTTTTTCCCCCTCAGATACAAAGCCGTGATTCTGAAGGGATACATGACCATATTTTATGTGCTGGGTGTCAGCTGGTACTGCAGATAACACAGGAAGCACATTTGAACATTTTCACATCACTGACATGAATCCACCAGGGATTTTGCTTTCATCATGAGTAGCTGTGCTGTCTCTGCCACTGGCCAAGTAAAGTGTACTGACAGCATGGGATAAAAAATAAAAAAAAATTAAAAAAAACTGCAGCCCGCTTTGAAAAGCCCACCACCTTTTTTTCTCTCTCTTGTAAACAGATTTAGCTGAATTTAAATATCTTTCATACATGATGGAAAACAAGAACATTCACCCTGCTGTAATGTCTCAATGCCCCGAATCAGGTCGAAAGCATTAATTTCCATTTTTACATGTATTGCAGTACATTTCAGCCCACATTCGTCAAATTGAGACTGAACATGCTGGTCTGATAGCATTAAATAATGACCTTGCCTCCCACCGACCATTACTACCAATCCACCAACACCCCATATAGAACTGCCAGTGGGTCTAGAAAGAAAGTGAGGCACCAAATATTCAGAATGCACCGTCTGTGGAAACTGTCAAGCGTCAAATTTTCTATCCCCTCTGTCCTTTTACTCACTTGGTTGAGCTTGATTGATACTGCAGGACACCATTCCCTCTTAATCCTATGCATTTTTAAAGAACTAGAGGGACGCTTGCAGGGAACTCATTTCCAATGGCTCTAACCATATTGTAATAAGGCAGAGATAGTGCTGGCGTGGCGCTTTGTATTGATTCAAGTCAGAGGTCTCTGAATTGTGATTCATTACAAAACCCAGCAAAGCCAAATAGATAACTAAAACACCCTCTTGTGTTGGAAAGTTTGTGGGGATATGTGATATATATATGCATACTCTATGTCCCCATTTCCCCCCCTCCTATAAATGTTCTGTAAGAAAGTATATCAATGCACACTGGTAGTTATTGAACAATATTAGTATTTCATACAAAAACATTACATCCAAGTACTTAGATTTAGCATTATGCAGTCGCTCCTTTGCCAATATCAACTGCATATTTCAGTGCACAATAATCCAGGGAGAGCCAAAGACTGTTTGCGGGCTATGCTGAATATTTTAACACCTCTGCATATTGTTCTTGCACTGAAATAGTTGTTCATCTTAAAATGCCTGTAGCAGCTTCATCTTTCAAATCGTTCCTCCTGTTGAGAAGCGCGGGTTCCATGGAATCATTTACATATGGCAATCACTGAATTATTAAGAACCGTGTCAGCCGAGATGCCATAAATACACACATTTTCCTTTGAATGCACAAACAAAGAAGACAGTAGAGTTGGCCGGTGTAGCTCAGCAGTTGCAGAGTCACCAGCTTAAAAACTCTGATCATTATCCGGGAAAACCCTCACAGCTGACGCCTCCGAGGGATGTTTGTTTTTGAGTTTGTGGTGCTTAGGCCTGCGGAGAGATCTGATTGGAGGCTAAAATATAAATGAAGAAAAGGTAATGCCTGCACACTTACTCCATGCCACAGGAATTTAATGATAACGTTTCAGTACTACGTGGATCTTCATCAGGTCAGAATGTATGAAAAATGAAAACCACACCCATATTTATAAATCATGCACACCAATAAGCTGACAAGCTCTATGATGGCATGTGTGGTTCATCCAAAAAGCCCAGCTAGGGTGATAAAACATCCAGAAACAATTATACAACTATATTCAATCTCGAAAAAAAAATACATAAAGAGAAAAACAGTAATACACAAGCCAGGTCTTATTTTTAAAATGTTATATCAAAATTCATCATCACATATAGCAGAATCTACATCACCTATGTTCAAAAATATATTGTATTAAGTTAAAGAAAATCTTGAATCCATGTAGATAATATATATATACACACACACACATACATACATACATACATACATACATACAAGCCATCAAAACCTAAGAAAGGGAAATCATTTTATCAACAAAATTGCAGTGTCCACATGTTTAATGTGTACTTTTGACATTTTGTTTTTCATCATTTAATATAGTGGCTTAATTACCATACACAGGAGCCATTTCCCTATTATACTGAAAATATATAGCTTATTTCATATGTCCTGGGAAAGAGGATATAGCTGCTAAAAGGTCAAGTTACCAATTATTTAAATCAACATGGCTTCTCTGTGCACCTGATTATCTAAGGGAAATGTACCAATTCACTCACTCTTCCACACAAACACACAAACATACACACCCAGATTTGTGAGAAACGGATTGAAGTCTATGATGGAGAGAATCAAAACAGTGTGCGTACGCAAGAACACAACCCAAATACTGAAGCAAAACAACAAAGCCTTTCTAAGAGTCCCTCTATCTTCATTTGGCTGACAGGCGAGTCTTAGTGTGTGACAGGCTCGGATGAAAAGTGTATCTGGGCAAGCTTTCTAATGAGAGCAGGGAGTGGTCGTTAGAGCTTTAATCCGAGGCTCACAGCAAAGGGAACATGAGGAATTTAATGTCAAATAATGAGTGACGCAAATTGATATTAATGTTCTTGTTGGTACAGTAAGGTCAGGAGGGCGTACAAACTATGGACATGTTGGTTGGGGAAGCTGTGTAGAAATTGCTTTTTCTGCCACAGGGCAGATTATCATACAGCACGGACCATACACGCACACGCACACGCACACGCACACACACACACGCACACATCCTGAGGAATTGCTTTTTCAGTTGAACACAATTTTTTGTTGTTTCCAGAAAGGGAGCTGTTAGCATATTCATTGTTGCAGCATTGTTAAAGCCAAAGCATTGTGCTGTCAGTGTGTATACTATGCTCTATATTGGGTAGTTAACCAACCCAATGTGCTGCCCGAGGACATGCTTGATAACAATTGGTGGAATAATGTAAAAAAGATTGCATGGAAAGGCTGTTCAACTGCACTGCAAACAGAAAAACAGATACCCACAGGCAGTGTCCCTCCGTATCGCTCTCTTTCCCTCTCTCTCTCTCGCTGTCTCTCGACATATTCATGTACAGTCGTAGACAGTTTCACATCACAGCTGTGGGGGTGTCTGCATGTGTTTGTTTGTGTCTGTGTGTTTCTTTGTGCTATTTCCTTATGTCAACATCATTGTGGACCACATCAGAGCAACTTAGACGCCACAAATCCTGTGACAACTGAGCCGCTTTTTAACAGTGTCACCGCTGTGAAAGCACACAGTGACCCACGCTTTAGAAAGTGTTACATTCTACAGTGGGCAGTAAGACTCACTGCTGCACTGATAGCCTAGATGGAAGTCATTTACTTTATCTTTCATTTACACTATATATATATTTTTTTTTTTTGCAGTACCCTATCACAGTGTTACATTTTAAGTATTTGACTTTCATGCTGCTGTAGTACTCTTGCACATATCAGCACTTTGCAGTCAAACTGTTCTAACTCCAGGTGTATACACATATATTTTCTTACTGTGTGTATATTTTTGCTAAATGTATTTTTTTATTCTATGTGTGATCCATATGACACATTTCTGATTCTGATGGTGCCATGTTGTTCAGATAACCTTTAAAGGGCTAATTTTGTCAATATTCAGCATTTGGAAATATAGGAGTTTTTCTAGCTTTATTTACTCAGAAGATCTCACTGAGATCAAGATCTCTTTTACAACAGAAACTTGAGAAGAAACACAGGCTACTGTAATATAGGCTACTGTATACAACATCACAGCAATACAATTTAGTCACACAAAACAGTAATCTACTACATCTTTTTTTTTAAAGTTATAAGAACAAGCTTTAAATTGATAAAAGAGGTCTGGAGATCGTCAAAGCAGACTGTAATCAAGTAAAGGCCTGGTTTGCAGAAGAGCCAATGGCATATTCTACGAGATGGTAACATCAGCATAAAAATTGACATTGTAATGTTCAGTTGAAAAATAAATACAAGTTATGTATGTACAGGTATAGGGTAAATAGCAGCAGGCCTAATATTGATCCTTGTGGGACACCTTTATCATTTGAAACCACCAGCAACAGTCTGAACTTTATCCAAAAGATACAATTTGAAGGAGGTGTAAGCAGAATCACCAAAACCAGTGAAAATCAGCTTACCTAACAAAATACTATGATCAACAGTATCAAAAGTCTGTCGTCAGATCTACAACGAGTGCAGCACAGGGTTTCTTTTCATCAACCACTTAAGAGAGACTTTATGTGACCATCTTTGGAGCATCAGCCTCATTTGCCTGTAAGAAAGTGGGTTTAGGAATTTCACAGCAGGGGAAGCCATGTGAAGCAGGAACAAGCTATGGTGATGATCTCCCAAGCTGCAGATGACAAGCTCATTTAAATATAATTACTTTCACCATCCGCTTTTGAGGAATAGACATTTGTCACAATGACACTTGAGTAGTATATCATAGCTCTTCTTCCTTTGTGTTGCCAAGATTTGCTTTCTGGCCTTGTTTCAGAGACGTCTTTGACATTAATATTCAAAGGTGGCTGGTTCCCCAGCATCTCCCAGTGGGGGGCCACAAGTCAATATAGGAGGTGTGCACGGCAATAACTCCACTGTCCTTTACATTGGGCATAAACCAAACAGCAGTAGATAGAGGTGTTTGTTATGCCTGCTGTCATGTTCAAGGGCACTCAGAAACATCACCGAGTTGGCTTTAAGCAAAATGTTAACCCTCTGAAAGATCTGTGTGCTTGCAGCCATGAATTTATATACTTGTTTGTTAATTTTTTTTAGGCAGCAATTTGTTTCAAGTTTCAATTCCAAGCACTTTATTGCCATTTATTCAGGTACAGCCACATTTGCACAAGGGCATTGGGATTCTTGTGTGGATCTCTCAGTCAAATAAAATAAGAATAATGCTATAAAAGTACTTACACCTCAATAATAATAAATATATCAGGCTATGTATATGTGTTTCACACCCATATGATGTGTGAAACAGTAAAACGGCAGTAACACAGATCACCACCTCATGCTGAAAAAACGTACACAGTGAAAAGAGCATTGTTCCAACTGCAGGTGAAAACCTAAACCCACTTAGCAGCATTGAGACCAAGGCTATCTGCGTGAATGAGACAGACAATAGTGTCTGGAAGGAGTTAGGTGCTATCATCGAGCGAGTTTCTTCATTTCTGTCAAATCTACCCCAAGGTGAGTGAGAAAATAATCATTGATAAGAAAAGTTGCTCAGTATTCTTTCCTTTTGTTCCGTTAGTGCTTGAGTAACAGCCTGGACACTGTGGAGAATTTCCTAGAATAAATATTGCCATCTTTTCAAAGAATAGGTACTGAGGACTCTTTAAATTGATTCCAAGGCTCATTTCTCAATTTGTTGCCCTCAGTTAAGAAGTTTGATTTGAGCCTGAGTTAAAATCCGGGGCATATTAGCATTTTATGAGCCTGTTGCCTCCAAAATGGAGGCTTTATGTGTGCAATTTACACAGTGACACATGCTGTTGCACTCTATCTATGGGGTGGGATAGGCATTTGTCACATAAATAGGCCTATCAATATAAAACCTAACTTAATTACATAATGTAGGTCATTCTTCCAAAGAAATGTTCGACAAAGATGTAATATTAGGATTGAAAGAGCAAGCAGGAGAAATCATGAAGTCATGAGGTTCCCGGATTAAAGTAATTCCTTCCCTTTTGCTCTCTCCGATCCCTCCACAAAAGCCTCCGTGAGCTCACCCTCTATTCTCCTGACGTTTAAATGTCTCTCATTTCTTCTCACTAAGGGAGGAAAAGAGAATAGGTCCTTTTGCCTTCATTAATCTGCTGACTGGCTTCTCCTTCCTGCCCCCAGCTCAAAGCAGACAGAGCACAGGCCGATTTAATGTGAAGTTAAGTGATGCTGAGGCTGCAGTGGCAATCAGTGCAGAGCACTGGTGTCTGCAGAGGCAGCCCAGGCTCAGCGTTAAAGAGCAGCCATTAGCCCCCTTTTTAATGAAGCACATCTCATTATGATATCTATTCTTTTCTCTTTACCTCCACGAGAAGAAAGGAACAAACTTCCCGGCTCATAAAGCTGCCATTCTCGGCTGTCAATAGCTGCACAGGGATAGTTCAGCGACGGAAACCGGAGCCACTAAGGAGCACGGCGGTGCTTAGGATCCAGATGGCCCAAACCCTGAGTGCATTCACACAATGTGAATTTAAACACCACAACCAAAACAAACGGATGATAATGCTACGCTGCCACACACTTCTTGTAGCTAAAACAGGCCACATCTTTACACTGATTTATGAGTTTCTTTATAGTGTGCAACATCACAAATCATGTCACAAATAGAATAATTACATGTTAAAGAGGCATTTTACACATGAAGTTCAGTTTAGTGGTCACAAGGATTACTAGGCTGTTAAAACAGCTGTGTAATATCTGCTGCCTGTCTACTCAAGAGGGAGATTTACAAAGTTTAAAAAGTCATAGTGATGTCATCAGGGTTATCCTGTTTTGGGCTGGAGACTTGGACTTAAAATTTGTAACCGAAAGGATCGTTAGAAATGTGAGGCGTGGGTTTTCGGAGGCAGGTAGGCTAATGAAAGAGGCATAATACTCTTGATTTGCATTATGGGAAATGTAGGTTTAAATAATTTGGAGCTTTGGCCTATTAGAGAACAAAAGCTCTCTTGTGAGTCCCCCAACTTCATGGAGGAATATTATGTTTTTAATATTACGTTATCTTTATTTAATCAGGCAGTCTCACTGAGATTACGATCTCTTTTCCAAGAGAGACCCGAGAACAGGAAACATTTACAGCAACAACACAACAAAACAACTATACAATGACAAGGAATTAAAAACAGTTGCAAAAATCATCAAAAACATCCGTTAGTAAAGTTTTAAATTCTCACAAGGGGAACGTAAGGCTGTAGTTTGAGGACAGTTTGCAGTTCAATCCATTTAAGAGGTGTATAATATCTGAAACCAGTCCTGCCAAGATTAGTGCGTAAATCACTGCTATATAATGGATTTATTTGATTTTATATTAAATGCAATATTACATTCTGGGAGAACCCCTTTAAGATATTCTCTAATGTCAAATGTCACAATATTATGGTGATCTGAATAACAACCCACCCTGTTACATTTGAATACTTTCTGATATTTCCACACAAAGTTTGTAGCCTTCTCTGCAGCCTCCATCAATGATAATGGACTATAAAATTTACAGTGCGTTAGCTGCTCTTTCCAACTATTTTACATCGATCCAATGTTTCTTTAAAAGGATACCTTCAGAGGGACCAATTACCATGAGAAGAGGCACTCTGTAAACCAAAACCTTTCTTTGAACTCACCACATTTGACCAACTTTTCGATAACAGCATTCAAATCCCCCCAAAAGACTCCTTTAGAATATTTCTAAAAGGCTCAGATTGCCCTAAACATTAAAAACACATTAGGCTACACATAATTTATATCGCCAGTCAAGTTCCCAAGGAAAGTCTTCGAGAAAGAGAAAAGAATGATAAACTCAGACACTTGAATGTGAGAGGAACAATGTATCCAGAGACCGGCAACACGATTTCACGAACGCAGCTCTTTGCGAGGGAGATCTGGAGAAAACCGTGATAGAGAGGGAGACGCAAAAAGGAGGAGAATCAAACCAAATGTGTCATAAGAGGTGTGTTAGTACTGAAGCACTTTAATGAGAGCTATTGCACTAACCTTTAAAAAGACAAGCATGACAATAGACTGTGCGAAGCCACCCGTTGAGTCAGGTGTTTATCTTTGCTGGCAAAGTGAAGAATGCTTTTCATACTTCCAGATGGTGGCTTATTCTTGAGATCACTCTGAAATGGACTGTGCAGCTACATTGTTCAGTTTCTGAATTCCCTGTTTCGTGACAGCAAAGGCAGAGCATCGGCCTTCCTTCTTACGCAATATAAAGCAAGCCGTATTTAAAAAGTGTGACACAAAATTTGGTGAGTGTATAGAGAGGTGGGCACGCTGGCAAGTCGCTCCAGCACTCTGTCAAAGAGAATGTGGTGGAATTGATTTTTTTTTTTTTTTTCTTCTTCTTTCAGTATTTTGTGTGCACCGCGTGCACTTAGCAGCAGAAAAAGGGAGCTGTGTTTGTGTTGTTGAAGAGCTCACACACCACATCTGAGGAGAAAACCCTCAGCTGCTGCTCTGAGTTCACAACAAACCAACTTCCTCAACTCAGTTTCTGGCCTACTAGCTCCCCCTGCTGCTTGATGAAAGAGAGAAATCCTTCACGTGTACAACTCCACACCTCGATACATCAATCTATTTCCCTCCAAAAAAAAAAAATCCCTCTGGTGTGAAAGCTATCTCAGCAGGTGATATTACTCAGCTACGATTTAGAGAACAGCAAGATATACATTTTTTTTTTTTTACTCATGTGGAGCTATGGTAAAATCATTACTGGGAGAAATTATGTATCCGCTGACATGGAATATTCATCAAAACGTTCAGAAGAGGATCCCTTAGCTCACGAGTCATTAAAATCTGAATAAAATATAAATGACCCATGGTTCATTTGTCGGGTTTTAGTGTCTCACTCACAAGTATCAAAATGTTTGATAACTATCTACAGTGGCAGTCAGGGATACTACAGGAATACAGATTATCTACACGGCACCGAGTCCTGTGAACTTGACTTTCTTCAAATCTAAGGAATGCTATTAAAATCACAGTGATGAAAAATGGAAGATGCAGGTATGAAATGTCTATTTTAGATGCCCATGACCTTGAGAGATAAGAAGCTTGATAGGGTTATTGATTAGTAATTCCCTGCAGACTCAAAGAATATCAAATGAGAACAGCCCAGTCTCCAGAATAAAATGCAAACCACGGAAATATAACGTTTCTAAAGTGATGTTTCTCAGATCACATCTGGAGACCAACAAAACCAGGTGACTTCAGGACAATAACTGTTGATTTGTATTATTCGCGTTGATAATTTGTGCAAGAAACGTCCTTATTTTAATCCAAATCTCAATGTTTTTTCCAAAACTTACCACCTAGTTTTGTTGCCTAAACTTAAGTTTCATTTGAATTCACAAAACTGTGAACGTAGTGAAGCGTAAAGATTTGAAAAGAAAATATGGAGAAAAAAAGTGCTGTTTGTATGCTTTACCATGAGCTGAGCTCATGTTGATATCCGCCATATGAAACATACAAATGTAATATATCTATGGTTTATAAAACGTACAAATGTAATATATCCATGGTTTATTAAACGTACAAATGTAATACATGGTTTGCAGAAACGTACAATGCCAATATTGATTCTGGCGATTAGGTAAATAGTGGCCAGGGGTAGGAGCTGTCTCCTTCAGCTGAGGTGCCATAAGCAGCTGGACACTAGAGGGAAAAAGCTGCTCACAGTAGTGGATGATGATGAAGTTTTTTCACATGCAAGAAGTCCTCCACTGAATTTCACACCTAGTATGAGTCCTTAGTGGCAGCTGAGCGCTCTTCACCCTGTGTTTTCCTGCAGGCTGCAGCGCCCACTAAAAAGCAAAGAGTCACAGGGGGAGTCGGAGAAGAGAGGCTTAATCTGAACGTCTCTATAAACTGGAATTATCAGCTCCCTCTTTAATCTTCGAGGTACGAATCATTTGAATACCATAAGAGCCGCCTACTACAGTAGATTGTACTTTACCGCCTACTGACTGGAATGCCAGCCCTGCGCATATATATATATATATATTTGGCCATACAGCAGTGTGCAGCACACACAGTCTAAGACATTGTTTAGTGTGTGGGAGCTCATTTTGGCAGTGTTTGACAGTTCAGCTTTGTTTCTGTGAGCTTTATGTTTGTTAGTGTTAGCTAAGGCAAAGCTCCTCAGTAACAGGGAGAGGGATGTGGAGTAGCATGACGGGGGGGAAAGTCATGATAGAGAGTTTGTAATGGTTCACGCTGGTGATAATAGCCTCTAAATGTAAGTGCTATTGGTTATAAATCTGCTGTTATTCCACTTATGAGTAACAATGTTGTTGGCCATATGATGCAGGAGAACAGACAGAGCTGAACTAAAAATAAAGAGCTAATATTCAGCACTGAAGGGATGTCAGCAAGTGTAATTTCATAGACGTGAAAATATATGTCCCTACAAAACATGATGGTCCAATAAAGAAGTAGTATCATCTCAGAACATCCCAGCAGCTCTGCCCTCTAAAACTCTACGACAGCTGCTTTAGGCCCTCTGTTGTTCTGGGCAAAAGAGCTTTAATCTGGTTTGGGGGGCCATAATGAAATGTGCTGTTCATAAGGCCTATAACCATATTAGGAGGAGGGAAACTTGATATTGAGGTGGCCTCCATGGCAACAGCGCCTGGGACTGTGGGTCCAATGTTTGGGAGGATTTTGAAACATATTTGTCGGGCTTGAGGGGAGATGACAATGTGGAGCAGGGGGGATGTTGAAGGAGTTGCATTTGCACAGTGAAAATCCCTTTGGAAATAGAATTTAAATTCCTCCTCTGATCTTTTGGCTTTACCACATATGATCCTCGCTGTGGAGAGTCAGTTGCATCATATTACACACAAAGATGTGTGTTTTATATTGTATAAATAATACATACACTACGACAGAGGTTCTCAATCTTTTTTCCAGCCGAGGACCACCTTACAAGATAGAGAATATACCGGGGATCCCCTCTTTTTGGGGAAATAAATAGCGGATCGGGGGGGGGGGCGTGGAAAGGGAAAATAACAAATAGATAAATAAATACATTTGAAAATGAATAAATACATAAAAAAATAAATTTCAAATAAAAAAGAAATATAGGCATTAATTAATTGATAAAATGTGACATAAATTGATATATTTATTACCTTTTTAAAATGTATTTAACGTTGTATTAATTTCCCTTATTTCCTTTTTCAGTTTCCCTTTTATTTATTTATTTTTAAATGTTTTTATTCATTTTATTTTGTATTTATGTATTTATTTATTTATTATTGCCTTTTTTATTTTTAATATTTTAAAATTAATGTATGTATTCATTATTTTCCCTTTGCATTTCCCCCCTATTTATTTCCCCAAAGTTGTTTAATTCTGCATGTTTATTTTTTATTCAGCACCTTCCGTCCTCCAAACCTCCATCTGAGAGGATTTCTGTGTGTATGAAACCCATGACCAAAACAGTCAAATATTCTGTCATTGTGTTACATATAAATGAAATTATAGTAAAACTAAATGATTCCCCTTTCTGCTGGGGACCCCACTTTGAGAACCACTGCACTGAGAGACTATTGTCAGTCGTTCATATTTAGGATTTTTCCTGGGTGATGATTGCTGTCCTGAGCCGGTTATTCACAACAACAGAGTCAAAATGTCAAAGCCATGGACATTTTCGCAGACTCTTTATTTTCTCCTGCTCTTTGCCCTTGATTGAGCATGCTGTCACTGTCACAGGTCAGTAATGTGCCCTCTCCTTGCTCACTGCACACTCACTCACTGAGGAAATGAATGTTCGTCTCAATGTCCTGGACAAGTGGAAGGTGTAAAACGAATACTCCCTGTGGCGGGAGCAGCTTTAATAAGACATTACTGAAAAAGAACTGATCACAGCCACAGGAGTCAGACATTTGGAAAAACAACATCCCTGACACAGAGGCGGAACAACTTTGAAATTGAGATCTAATCCAGCTCAAACCACCCCTATCGAACACAGGAGAGGAGGACTCAAAAATCCTGATTGTAAAGGGTTTTTTGGGGGGGAGTTTTTTCTATATCTGAATCAAGGGTCTAAGTATAGAGGATGTTGTATGCTGTGCAGATTATAAAGCCCTGTGAGGAAAATGTGTGGTTCTGCTATTGGACTTTATAAATATAACAGCCCAGTCGCCAGAATAAAATGCTGGCATTGTACGTTTCTGCAAACCATGGATATGTTACATTTGTACATTGTATCATTTCTATAGTGACGTAGTTCAGATAACATGTACATGAGCTGTTTCTCTTCAGGAGGTGGAGGGGACGGTGTGTGAAACCTGGACGAGACAGCTGCCAAGCAGCGGACCACTGTTCGAGTTCAACAAAACTGGGTATTTTTTTAAATTACGTAACCTACACTTTACGTGACAAATTTTTGTCACCAGTAATATTTGTTTGCTGTGTACTGAACTGACTGAATCATTTTGAAAGAGCAACAGCCAATGGAGAAGCTCCAACTCCTCTAATGTCATCAACCACATTGACCAATGCTGTAACACCATCACTGACACCAACTTAGGCACTCACTTAGCGACTTTCCCATTTATGTTGCGTACACACCAGATGCAAAATAAATTAATTTGCATGTATTAATTACATATAAAGTCAATGTAAAGACGCGATTAGACGCGAACTCCGGTCGGGTGACGCAAATGACGCAAATGACATAAATGATGCAAATGACTCGAATTACGCAGCGCGATGACGCAGCGCAATGATGTGAATTCGCTCATTCACTTGAGTTAAAAAATCTGAACTTTTTGCGGCGAGTGACGAGAGAACAAATGATTCCAGGGTCCAAACTCGCGCAAATTAAGTAGATTATTTAATTTGCATCTGGACTGAACACAACATTATAGGGCTGGCTCCCCAGCTTTGCTGTGGTCCAGCCAAACATGTACAAGAAGAGGGTTCTGCTCCAACAAATTGTCAGTGATATTAATTCCTTCAACTAGAAACTAAAACCTCTATCATCACAAACAGAAGTGCCTTGTGTATTGCGGGCTCAGCAGTACAGAACCTGAGAAGTGGAGAGAAAAGCATTGGATACATACAGGTGTGGGAAGCTCCACACCGCTGGTTCAGTTATGAGGATGGTACTTGGGTACAAAAAAAAAAAATCAAAACCTGCTAACAGGTGGCTTTCAAAAAACACATCAACACAGTGGATGGTAACATCATTTCCACGAAGGTGGCTTTACATAACAGCAATTTGGCATTCATGGACTGTGCCATCTTCTACCCTCAAGAAAGAAAGAGCCTTGAAGTGAAGGTGTACTAAAAGCCCACCTACACAACCCAGTACCTCCTGTTTGGTTCTCACATCCACTTGAGCATAAATTGACCAGGGTTTGAACCTTGCACCACTGAGCACAGAAAATATCAACAAACATTGAAGGCAACACCAGGGAACAGAAGCACTTCCAGCAGGCTTTGAGAACCCATGGTTACCCTGAGTGGGACTTTGTTCAAACCCAAACATCCCTTATGTGGCAGCCGTCTTTGAACAGTACCAGAGGATTTGTGCAAACCACAACATTCTGGTATTTTACAAACCTGGCAACACACGAAGGCAACGCTTAGTTCACCCAAAGGGCTGCATACCTAAACACCAGCAGAGCAACATATGCAGCAAAGTGCAGTGAGGAGTGTACAGATCTGCTGGCAAAAACACACAAGCCGACACATCGGGTCAGTGGTGTTCAGAAACAGTTTTGAGTATCAACATGTAGGATATCGTAGACAGAATGGGTGGTCTTAAAAAAGGAGGGAAGAGTTCAAGGTGGGATCAGGGGCATCTCATTCACACAGCACCAACAGCCTAAAATTCTTGCTACGCTGACCTAATCTGGCTCTAGGGATGGCAATGTTGGTCGGTCAGCCCATCTTTTTTTGCCCAGACTGAAATTATTAAGTATTTGATGGATTGCCATTGAATTTTATACATGCATGGGCCCCAGAGGCTGAATCCTACGACTTTGATCATCTCCTGGCTTTTCCTCTAGCGCCACCATGAGGTTGATATTCACAGTTTTGAGCGAAATGTCTCAACAATTATTGAAGAGATTGCCATGACATTTGGTACAGACTTTCATGTCCCACTCAGGATGAACTGTTATAACTTTGGTGATCCCTGACTTTTCATGTAGTGCCATCATCAGGTCAAAATGTTAATCTCTCCAACAATTTGGTTTATGACCAGATAACTGCAAAAATAATGACATTCCCTTCAGCCTCAGCTATAGGCCCTACTAACTAGCAAACCTTAGCATGCAACTAAAATGGTGAACATGGTAATCATTAGCCTACCTGCTAAAATCAACATGTTAGCATTGCCATTGTCATGTCAGCATGCTAACATTAGCATTTAGCTCAAAGCACCACTGTGATAAGTACAGACGTACAGAGCCGCTATCATGGATAGACTACTAGTCTTCTTTAAGCTATCAGCTACTTACAAAGCCAAGTGGATTCACACCAATTTAGACAGTTTAGTCATGTGACTTATGCTGCATTCCATTAATCTAGCAAGTTAGAAGTCAGAGACAGGAATATCATCTCACATGAGGTAGTCTCGCATAGCCAGACTTCTCTCCACAGCACTGCTGGGGGAAAGTCTGGATTCAATGCTCTTTCACTCCTGAATAGTGAACAAAACTCCCTGGCCTGTTTGTATTTCCTTAAACCAATCACAATCATCCTGGGCGGCACCACGCCCCGACGGTCTATCTGCAAAATAGTGCCGGAAGGTAACCTGTTTCGGTGGAACACCTCCACGAAAAACATATTCTTTGTAAATCTTTACAATCATTCACTGAAAGAACAGAGCAGGCATGCCTTATTGCACAATTCAAATCTTCAAGATGTTATTTTCAGCGTGTAGGGTGATAACTCAGAGGTTGTTGTTTGTTTACCATAGCAAAAGGATTTTGGGACCACAGAGACGGACTTCCTGTGCGGACAGGAAGTACAGCTTTATCCAGGCACTGTTTGGTAAGCCCGCCAGACAACACACGACGTGACTGCGTTCCAGTAGGCTACAAGTCGGAAAATTATTTCACTATTTCATTATTTCAAGTTTGTTAGCAATACACATTACGGGGTATTTTGTGCATACACCGTAGCAACATGTCCACAGATAGACAGTACTGTGTGACTGATTTAATGACACACAAATAAGACAGAAGTGCTAATAATCAGTATTACTGCAGCTTTCACTACTGTTGATGCACAAAGCAACCATCTCCGACTTTGAGGTAGGGGTTGGTGAGGTTTTCCCAGCTTTCCGAGTCAGAAATCTGACTTCAGGGGGCGCTTGAAATTTCTGACTGGGAACTTGGACATTCTGACTCCCCAGTTCAAATGGAATGAACTTCACACAAGTTTTCAATTCTGAAAAATTCTTACAGTATAGAGGTGAAACTGAAATTAAATCAAACCCACTTAGGATGCTAGTCAGGCAGAATGGTTTGACTTGTAATCAGATATTCAGTAATTTGCTTGTTTTTGTTGTATTACTCAAAACTCCAAGGAGAGTTGAGATCAAGTCATCTGGGTATGACAGTTTATTAAGATTCTCCATATCAATTTAAATCTTCAATTTCCATCCAAAGAGTCCATCCCTCTGAGAGTCTTTCGGCAAAGAACAGTTGGAAATATTAAACCTGTTCCCCTAGCAAGTCTAACCTACAGTATTTTGATCTTCTTCTGTGGTAATTCATCATCTCTTCAAAAAAAAAACCTCATCAAAATGAAATGAGACTTCCATAACTTCACACAGAAAAGATAAAACGGACTGTAGTTTAATTTTGGCTTACGTCGTGCATCTTGGGGTTACTACATGGTATTGACACAGCTCAGACAGATTTGTGGTTATGTAAGCTTGCCTCACACTTCAACTCCAGTCCCGTTGTCTTGGCAACTTGCCCAGAAACAACAGTACATCACTTTGTAGCTGGGGAAAGATAATTCTACCACAAATTCAGACTTATCGCCCCACTCTTCTGATAGCCAATACAGTAACTGATTCATAACATGAGACTTCTGGGTCACAATGAATGGGCAGAGCAGGGAGGTGACAGGAACATCGCACATGATGAGGAAGAGGATCAACTAAATCCTTGTCCGTGTGCATAAACACACGTGGTGGAGGATGTACAAACACACACACACAATCTGATGAATATTTATGCAGTGAACAAGCAAATCCTCAGAGACCTGACCTTTAATTTAGCCTGTTTGTGTCTGTTCACAACAAGTTCACAAGTAGCTGTTCAGAAAATTTGTGCAGGAAGTTAATAATGGCATAAAGTAGTGCTGATGTGATGTAGCACATGTTAATACTGTCCCCTCCTCCCCCTAAATCCCACACCTCCCTCCACACACTCTTCAGTGCCCACCTGAGTCTCGTTTATGAAAGGAAATCAAGTGTCATCATCCGCATCTTGCTTTGGCTCCGTTCCTCTGGGTCCTCTGTCGCCGTGGAGAAACGCCACAGCTCAAGTACACACTACCTGTTTGGCTGGTGTTATATTGGTCCACGGAGGACTAGATATCAGGATTGAGCCACATTTGCATTTTAATTTTATATTCTGCACCATAGCTTCCACATTTTTTAACTACTTTGTGCTTGTTTAATGGTCCTTGGTGAAATGAATGCGCAAGTTAATAATAAACAAAGGATTTCATTATGCAAATAGAGACCAGAGTCAGACCCCAGACTTATAAAAATGTTTGTGTGGATGTTTGCTGATATACAATCTGTCGACTCGTGGTTTTCCACATGAAACAAGACTCACTGAGGAGGAATGTGTGCGAGCATTATTGGATTACCTGCACTCAACAGCTGGATAGGATACAGTTGCTGCAGCGTGTGCAATTATTTCAAATTCACATTGAGCTTTAGACATGCAAGTATCTTCTGTGCTTATGCAGCACCTAGTAGCTAATCTCCAAAACAAGATATCTGCATATGAATGCAGAATCTGTTGGCAACGGGACACGATTTTGGTAACAGAAGTGTTCTGGTTTTCATTTGTAGTCAGAGTAGTATTGGCCAATCACATTTGAGCAGGCTTTGGTTGCACGCAGGTATACAGTCAATGTGGAATGCATTGGTTGAAATGTAATCTCAGAACCCATTGGCTATCGTCTGATAATGATTTAGCTTTTTTTATTAAATCTGCATTCATATGCAGATATCTTAACTGAGTATAAACTGGCTACTTGTGAAACAATCCGGTCGTAGACGTCGTCTTTCAACTCCAACTCCATTCTCGCATCTCACCTCTGGCTACACTGAAACCCCCAAAATATTGGCCGCTGCCCCCAGAGGCTAAATCACCATCAGACCGATAACCGATGAGTTCTGAGATTAGCAGCTAACGGCTGAAATGTACATTTAAGTGCATGTGTGTGCAAAACATTGTATTTTCGTTCAGATAAATAACTCTATATAACTCTGTGTTTTATATATTTACTGTGGTGTGTGCCAGAAAACACTTGAAGGATCTTTCTTTGTTCAAATATCCCAAGTGTAAATGCAAAGTTAATTGAGGAACTAATGTTTAGTTAAAAGCATAAATTAACTATTGATGGGTGGATGGTGCAAATGGAGGTAGCAGGTTTTAAAACATATAATGAAGGATTTGTCTTAGCTAAAACCATCTGGAGGGTAAAATGATCCTTGTAATACCCTACATCTGCTGCCTGGTAAGAGCTGTCAACAAATACAGAATTTGCTTTGCATCTTTTCTGAGACTCTTTTGAAGTCTGTGTTCTTTAATATATCACCTATGTTTTTGCATCCTAATTACACAAAAAGAGAATCATTTTTTCTGCATGAATAGGTGACAATATTTCATTTCCCACTGGCTATCTTTTCTTATAGAAAATTTATTTTTAAAAGGCTAAAGGTTAATGTGCACTGGCATGTCTTTTTATATGGTCAAATAGCAGATTCCAGCAGATGGAGGGTTTGTACAAAATGCTATTACTGAACTCACCCTGGTAACAGTGACCTGTGGAATGGACAGCTATTTATTTTAAAGGTAATTAAACTTTTGAGGAGGAAAGAGACATCCACCCTGAAATGAAGCATTTCACACCGGTCTATCTCCTTCGAAGCACCAGTATGCTGAAGCCAAAGCTAACAAGATAAATGCTTTGCAAAAGCTGTCTGCTTTTAGCTGCTGAATGATGCAACAGGGAGTACAGTGTGCTAATGTCAACTTGCTTTAAGTCCCTTTCAACAGTAAATTACAAATGAGTGTTCTCTTCTGCACTGCACTCCGATCCGTTTGTCATAATGAGAGCTTTTCTCAAGCTGAAAGCAAGGTTGGTAGAACATGAATTATCCCTCAGCCTGGTACTAAGCGGAGTGGAGACTGTCCTCAACCTTTTGTCTTCTTGCTTATTTAAAGAAAAGTCTATTGACTTGTGAATGAAGTTTTACAGCACACTGTAGAGATAAGTATGTAAATGGTATGCATAGCTGTGAGGCTGTACTGTGGCACAGCAGTGCTTTGAGTTCATGGTATCATCAGCATGGTAACATGCTCACAAAGACCACATGAGTTCACCGTTAAAATGGTGTGAATCCACTTGGAAAGAGTAGCCAGAATAGCTTTGTCGGTAGTTTACACGTTTGAAGTAAATGCTAATGTAAGCATGCTAACATGCTCACAATGGAGACTGTCAAACGACAGCATAGGTCGTTTGTACAAACATCAATTATGACCTATTTACATGTATTGTAAGGTGGCGTCCTCTAGTGGCCGTAGTAATTATGACGGTGGCAAAGCAGGACGTCATGTAACATATTATTAAGAGCGGGGTGGTGGAGGGGTCAAACAAACACAGGCCTTTGACCCAGGAGACTGGTGTTTGTGTTCCATTTGAAACTAAAAGTAAACAGTGATTATTACCTTCCCCAGAAGAAGAGATGTTTAAAAAATATGAGCAAAAAGTATTAAATTTTTTATGGTGAGGTAAGCCTGACAAGATTAAAGGAGCTTGCCTGTAGGCTATAATGACTATAAACATGGGGGTCTCAAATTGTTAAACCTCAAGGCCCTTAACTTTCCATTAAAAGCATCCCTTATACCGAAACATAATATACTAAATGTGTCCTAAATCCTCAATGGTTCTCAGCAAAGCCACTGATGTCTGCTCACCCTCTGTTTCATAAAGTTTCTATCTTTACCTTCACTTAACTGCTTTCCAGCAGTATTACAATATTTCTAAAAAGTATTATACTTATACTATATACTTATCAGTTTTCTTGGAAGATGTAGTCAGCTGGTTTCAGTACAAATATCATCAACCTGAATCCAGTGATGAAATCCAAAATTAAGTGTTATAGTTCAATAGAAATATCTTAATTAGGGGTCAGCCTCTGTTTATTGAATCAATGTTTGAAAAGGGAATATTATTTATAAATTATCTTTTGAACAATGGGGGAGAAATCAAGTCTTATGATGATCAGTACGGTAATGTACAGTAATGTTTGTGACCTCTTTACATATAATTAACTCTGTGCAGCCATACCACAGAATTATCATTATGTAAAAAACAAGAGAAAAATAAATAAGAAAATACATAATTTATACATGCATTTCAATAATATATCTGCTGCACCGGCAGCTATCCAGTCAAAATGGGAGGATTTGTTAGACAAATGTATCCCCCAGGGCTGTGTCCTCTACTCGTGTACACAAACAACTGCGTAGCCACGCACAGCTCCGACACGACACTGATCGGCCACTGACGAGGACGAGACGGCAGATAATAAAAGTCATTTGGTCATATAAAAAAGTACAATAGTTGTTGAGCCATTTCACACAAAAAAAAAAAAAATGTCACCCTCATAGTGGCAATAGAGGAAAATTCCAGGGATCACAAAAGTCAGTAGGATCATCCTATAGGGACCATGAATGTTTGCACAAAATGTCATGGAAATCCATTTAAGTAGTTATCAGTATTTCAGTTAGAATTAAAGTGTTGGACTAACGGCAACAATAGCAACAAATGAAAGGTTAATATGCAAAAAACAATATCTCCATTTTTATATATTTTTCTAAATCATGTTTCTTTTTAACGTCCAATCCAGGGAATATCAATCAAACTGGTGTTGGTTTATTCATTTTAAGAATGGCTTTTATCTGTTTTTGCTCTTCAAATGTGACACATAATGTGCAACCACGAGAGCAGACTGTTGCTCAGAGAAAATATTTTTCTATAGAAACCTAATAACCTGACCAAGGTTGTATTATCATAGTCTGAGCTGTCTGAACAGTCTGAAATTATGTGGCCCTAGAAAACAGTGGCACAAGTAAGATTCAGTAAACAAGATGAGCCCTCAGTGACAGTGTAATAACCAAAAATCAAAGTGTGAAGAAAAGGCCTGCATAACTTCAACTTGTCAGCCTCTAAATTTAATAATCCCCACAAAAGGTCACATTTATTTTGGCTTTTAATCTGTTAAATGTCACATACCAGGATGTTTTAGGATTCTTTCAACGGGTGCACTGCCATTATGTCTCAAAAGAATGCTTAACTACCCGGGAGGAATGTCACATATGGTCTTATAAAAGTAAACACCTGCTAATGGAGGTATATTGCATCTGGATTGTGTTGCTTTTTTACTGCGTCACTGAGGTGTGGGTGACTGCTTTTAGTCTGGGGTTGATGTGAGATACAGTATCGTCTTTTTGCAGCTCCTCTTTGATTTTTCTACTTTCAACAGAGTGCACATTTAGTCCCCACCAGCCGGCTATGCATGTGTCCACTCTTTGGACAGGGAACTTTTTCTTGAACACAATGTGAATAAGTTAATTATCTTAACCAAGCATCTTGCCACACAGGACTTTTCTGAAAATTGGAAAATAAGTAGCAATTTTGTTTGTGATATTCTGCAGATCCCCTGTAGGAAAATGTATTTTCCCCACTTTCCCCTCGCTCTACAATGACTAAAAAAACAGCATCCCCGGAGCGAGTGGGGTTTTAGTGCTTCGGTCAGTGCTTCAGCAGGATTGATACCTGCTGTCACGGAGGTTTAAACCAAGCTAGTCTCAAATTCACAGTCCTCCAGTTAAAAGATGATGTCTCTCACCACCATGCCACTCTACTTCTCTCTCTATAAAGGAGACTTTTCTGTCAGCAGAGCACATCAAACCATCTCTCAACATTGCTTTGAATCTGCCTCGCCACTTTCACCCCGTCATTTTCTTCAACACATGACCTTCCTCCCCATTCCTCATCTTTTTAAAGTCTCTCAATACTTCTTTTGCAACCACCTGAGCTAAAATTGCTTTCCTTACAGTCTGTAATAAGTAGTGCTTGAGTGATTTTTGTGTTTGACCTGCCACCTGAATCCGCTCCTGGTTGATATTAAAAAGAAACCCAACCTTTGGTGCCTTTAAACTGAAGCATTTGTCAACATTTAATGGTATTTTGAAATGACATACCAACTGGCTTTTCAAAAAAAAAAAAAAAGTCTGCAACTCAAAGGTACATAATAGAGCTGTAAAGATCTCAAAGTGAATTCAGAATTGTTGAAATAGTCACATTAGTTCACGAAAAACCACACTAAAATTTTGTTATAAAAGCATTAACAAGTGACATAAAGAAACTGGAGCAGCCTTGAGACAGGACTTGTGGACAGAAATGGTTTCATTCTTACACTTCCTGTCAATCACAAATATCTCTCTTCGCTCAGTAAGGCTTATTTTCTTTTTACCATGTTTTTTTTTTTCTTTCTTTTGGCCGAAGACAGACTCAATAAGTCGGTCACAATGTGTCCCATGTGCTTCTAAGCCAGCAAGTTTCCATTGTCCTCCTTCCACAAGTCATGTGGAGAGATTTACATATAATGGGCCACCCAATTTCAACCAAAACTGGTTCACATTTTCTAGTCATGAAATCACTGCATTTTAAAATAGTGAGCTCAGCTAAATAAACTGAAGCACAGATGCAATGTGGTTTGAGAAACATGCTCAGCTCATTTAGTACTAATTATTGCTGAACTATACTATTTAAATTATAATGCTGGTACAGATACTGGTAACAGCCTGATATCACATATAGACCTACCCCTGTGCCACAGAAATATGTTGTTCATATACAGATAACACTGGCGGGCTTACCAAACAGTGCCGGGATAAAGCCGTACTTCCTGGCCGCACAGGAATTCTCCGTGTTCTCAAAGTCCCTTCGCAACGGGAAACAAACAACAACCTCCGAGCTATCAACCTACACACTGAAAATGACAAGTTTTGAAGATTTGGATCATGTAATAAGGCAGGTCTGCTCTGTTCTTTCAGTGAATGATTGTAA
>JAOVVB010093204.1:0-13282 GCA_028570985.1 Heterobranchus longifilis
GAAAACAAAGTCTTTGCAACAGAAACCCAAACATGAAAAATATAAAACTAAAAAGTCAGGGGCAAAGAGTCAGACTGACAATTTGTGTTGCTCAGGACCATGATCACATGGAATGGAGCACAAACACAACATACAATAAGAGCAAAATGATGGCACATGGCTACAGTACAACAAATACTTACTTAAAGGTGCTGTAAGTGGTATTTATTTTTTGTTTTTGTTTTTAAATAAATGTTAAATAGGTCTACATTCAGACAGCCATCACTTATATAGGGTGTTTGTCAGTAACATGGATCCTCTGCTCTGCAGTATCCAGAAAATACATTTTCTGGTATCCTACTCCCATCCAATCAGGAGAGAGGATTCCAGAAATGTCTTTTCTGTTTACTGCAGAGCGGAGCCACTGGGAGTCCCACGTTACTATATCAGTGATGGCTGTTGGAATAGTTATTTAACACTTATTTTAACAAGGTGTAAATCACTTACAACACCTTTAAACAAAGGAAGGACATTTTTCAAAAAGGCACTTACAAATTACCGTTTGCTTGTCTGGTTGTAGTAACAAAATGAACTTAAACATAGATTTAAACACGCTGTGTATATGGTGATCATCTGGTCGAAAGATCCTCCTGATTACTGTATAATCCAATACATCTTGTATCTGTATACTGTTTCAATTAGAGCTCTGCTGGAGAATGAAAAGAGGAAAAGAGAACTTGCAGAAAAGGAAAAGGAAAAGATTGAAAAGGAAAAGGAGGAATTAATGGAAAGATTAAAGCAGATCGAGGAGCAGACGAAAAAAGCCCAACAAGGTGGGTGACCCGTCAGTGTTCAAGAAAATCGTGTTGTTGTTGTTGAAGTACTGTAATGAATAGTGACAATATTGTTTCTCACATGGCGCTGACCTTTAGTGCTTCTCTGTGTGTGTGTGAATGTGTGTCTGCGCAGAGTTGGAGGAGCAAACGCAGAGGGCTCTGGAGTTGGAGCTGGAGAGGAAGAGCGCTCAGGTGGAGGCCGAGCGTCTGGAGTCTGAGCTGAAGGGTGCTGAGGACGCCAAGGTGGCCCTGCTGCAACAGTCAGAGAACCAGATGAAGAACCAAGAACACCTGGTCAGTTATCAAAAACGATTTGTCTAACCATAGGCATTGAAACTAGAAAATGTAAGGCTTTTGATGGCTGGAAAATGCGTTTTCTGATGCTTCAAATGTCAATATCAAGAAAAACTAAAAGAAAATGTCCTTTTAGGCGACAGAGTTGGCTGATCTGACTTCGAAGATTTCCCTCCTGGAGGATGCCAAGAAAAAGAAGGAAGATGAGGCAGTGGAGTGGCAACAGAAGGTATGATCTGAGTTAGTACTTTTTTTAAATAACCCAATAGTCTTCTACCTTTGACTGCAGTGATAGTTATAGTTATTGAGTATCACACTCAACTGTAGAACTGATCACATGAAAAGAAAGTGTTTGTTGTTTGACACTGAAATGTGTTTTTACATACACAAATGACGTGCATCCATAGCAGCGTCAATAGGTAGTCACATACACAGTTACACAGCTACATGTCTTCTTTCAGTTGGTAAAAAATAAAATTGCTCTCTGGTGATTCTCAGGTTAAATCTCCATTCTTTATCCTCTCCATAATCGCTTGTTGTGTTTCAGGTATTGGCATATTTTTCTCAACAAGTACAAAGTACTGATTTTACTGTGGCAACAGTGGGGAACCGTCATTTCTGCACTGCTGCATTCATTATTTTGTGCTTGGGAAGTCATATGACAACATCAATGCAAGTTAATGACACCTGTGTTATTTAGTCTGATATTCTGTTGATCATATCGTTGCATATGTGACGCAGTGAGGACAGACATTCCTGAGGTCTTGTTGTTGTGTGTTTCTGGGGGAGGGGTGAAAGCTCACAGCTCGCCTCATGTCTTTTTTGGTAAAAACCATGTGTGCCAGCCCAGCCCCTTCATTCTTTTTGGGCAGTATGACTCATGCTGACTGTGGTGGTGACGGCTGTCTTTGTGTGAAGGAAATCCTGTTATGATATTCTGTCTTATAAATGACTGCTGTGCTAAGTGGTAGTTTCCATGTTTTGCATTTTTAGTTTCAATTGAAATTCCAGTCTTCCTCATAGTTGGCTCTTATTCCTAGCCGCTCATAGCACATGCTATCAGTTATTTTTTTTGACTTTCTATGTGTAATTCTTGTTCAGTTAATTTTGTAGCACATGTCCTCTAATACCTTCTGGCTTAAGTGGATTCTTAGTGTCTTTAATAGATTATTTAAATTCATTTTAAGTGTCCATAATAATATAAACTATGTGACACAGCCAGCATGGTAGAGCTCAATTAATTTTTGCATGCATACATACAAAAATCGATCTAGATGCAAATGGGCGTGGCTTATATGGATAGTCTGAATTGTGTTTCTGAGACTTTAAAAGTTACAAGCCAAAACTTTAAGTTCGTTTTTATAGCGCCACCATCTGGCCAAATTGCACTAAAATTGACGCCGCACTCCCTTGGGTACACAGCAATGCACCTGCCAAATTGAAGCAGATTGAATGAATGGTTCACGAGATATGCAAAGGACAGCCACACAGACAGCCAGACAGATTCCTTGCTTTATAGTTAGATGTCTCAACAATGGTTTGTCATGTAATATGGTGCAACTTGCATGTTTCCTGCAGGATGAATGTGTTTGGCCAGTGTAGAAACAATACTACTTAAAATGACCTGCTGTTGTCATTTTTTTTTGGACATTAAATACATTTCTATCCACTGAGTCTATGTCAAAATTGTAGTGAGCCCTGTCAATATACCACACAATCACCTCATTGATGCTCTCTGTCTCTTCAGGCCACCATGGTGCAGGAGGACCTGGAGAAGACCAAAGAAGAGCTCAAAAACAAAGTGATGGTGGCTCACATTCAGGAGCCCCTCAACGCAGAGAACGAGCATGACGAGAACGACGAGAGCAGCGCTGAGGCCAGCGCCGAGTTCACAGCTGCCGTCACGTACAAGGACCGCAGTGAAGAGGAGCGCATGACCGAGGCCGAGAAGAACGAGCGCTTGCAGAAACATCTACTCGTAAGTCTTTGCTCATATCTCATATGTTAAATTTGATCAGTCAATATATTATTGGATCGACAGACACATTTCAATCTTATAGGACACACTCATGCTTTTAAAGTAGCTTTTTTTAAACTAGAATAAAATATTGAAAAAGAAAAAATGGGCAAGCAGGTCTCATTACTGCTTTGCTTCCTTCAGTGTATCAGTTTACAGCTTCAGTGTTGTAATGCACGTAGGTAATATGAATGCACTGAAAATTAGGGATGCTTCTCATGAAGTAAGGCATTATTTATATAGCACATTTCAGACACAAAGGCAATTCAAAGTGCTTTACATAAGCATAAACATACTAAACAAATAAAACAGAAAAAATTATTAAAAATTAGTAATAAAAGTAGACTGATAAGGTGAGTCCAAAACTCTTAAATCAGCAATCAGTCAGGAGTATTTCAACTCTTTATTTTTTTTAATTTGTATATTTCCACCCATATGTTTACTTTGCTTTTATGTTTTGCCTATTTTATTTTTATTTTTATTTTTATTTCAGAATTCAGCATTACTGAATTTGAAAAGTATCAAAACAATACTAGGTCAACACCTGTATGGCTGTTGTGGTCCTGCCAAAAATGGAAAAATCTGATGCAGTACAATACAGTAAAAACTTTTGTTTGAGAATGCAGAACAAAAAGTATCAACAAATGGCACAGACATAGCACAAACAAAACAAAGTACAAATTGAATATTGTTGTATTTCATATGCTGTTGTCCATTGTGTAATGATTGACTGAATGAATATGTCCTTTTGACCACAAGTTGTGTTGTTTGCTATGATTTGCTTTTGCTGCATGTCTTTAATGTTTTGTGAGTGTGAGAGCATTTTGCAAACAAAATGTGTCATTTTGCCTAGAGACTTTCAGTTTAGGCCTGTGTGTGAAATGTTTTAAAAATGTAACTTCAGAATGAACCAATGTCTTCAAGCAAATGAGAAAAACTGTAATACTGTGGTGACTTTTATTTCCAGACTCTAAGCTCAGAGTTGGCTAACGCTCGGGACGAGAGCAAGAAAACAGTGAACGACATCATCCATGCAGAGAACATGCGAGCAGGACGAGACAAGTACAAGACCCTCAGACAGATCCGGTCAGGAAACACCAAACAGCGCATTGACGAGTTTGAGTGCATGTGATGTATGCATTCGCCAATGCAAACGCCCACACAGCTGGACTGCAGTCCTGCCTCACACAAGCTGTTTCCTCTGTACCCAAATAAATCAGATCCACAACATGACATGGTTGCACAAGCACAGCACAATGTACAAATATGGATCTGGAAAACTCCATTTGTTATCATTCCTAACTTTGAATTTAGGCAAGTCACTGGTTGAAAAGGGACATACTGTATTTTATTAGTACATTCCTCACAAGGGGTTTATGTAGCATATTATTAATGGGCTCACGCCTCATTTCATGACACATTGAGTAAGCATTTTTAATTTCTTGATATATTTCTGTCACGTTTTTGTATCGTGATTTCAAAATAAAAGGCTCAGAGATCAATCCAAATTTCAGATTGAAAACTGTGCCTGTAGACATATTTCTGCTGTACACATGCAACGGTTCTTCACAGCAAGCTGGGTTTTTCAGAGTAATATTTCTCCCATAGTTTTAAAACCAAATGCACTGTAATCTGTCTATGTGGAGCATTAATAGAGCAGTATTATTATATTTTTTTTGCAATTTTACTTTAAATTTACTTATCATTTGAGTGTATTCCGAATCTGCCGACTGTTACAAAGCATACAGTATTTACGCCCCAATCACAAGGTGATATTAAAGATCAAGTTCATTTAAATGTTTTGTCTGTTTTTACATTTCTGAACACCTTCAAGTCAGTTTGCAACTACAAGGCTTTTGTGTGAATGTTGCTGTTATTCAGTGTCATCTATTCTATGAAGTATTCAATTAAAAATAACTGATAGGACATTTGAAGTTGGTTTTACTGCACCTTTAAGAGTTTTACCCGAGTTTTATTCCTCTGCTTTTATTTTTTTTAAATTCTGCTCATCAGTGATTTGTTGTTTGATAATCAAAATATTGATACAACCAGTACATCATAAGGAATTACACTGTAGTTGTCACATGTCAAGTTGGCTTTTGTTGGTGAACAAATGTCAATAAATAATCTGTAAAGGTAAAAGTTGTAGTTTAATCTCACATGATTGGTCATGTGTTTTCTTCAGATGAGAACTTTCTTTCCATAAAATCTTCATAGAATAAAATAATTTCATTAAACATGCACTGGAAAACCATAGCGTACTTTTGCAAAATGAGTCAAGTCAAACATACTGTCCCAGATGGGCACTATTTCCAATGCATGCATGTTTGATATGTATTTAATTCCATTTGTGTACTTTGTAATTTGGATTTTTCTGAAGTGATAGAATTTTGTAAAGTGGAAAACAGACACCATTGAGGATATTTTTGTATTATAAAATCTAGAAGTACTTGTCAAAGGTAACAGTTTTTGTTCAGAAAGAACAGCATTTTGAAAACAGTATTTCGTTGTAAACGAATTGAACAGCTCATTGCTGCGATAGTAAGCTGATGCAACAAGCAACACCCCAAAGCCTGTGACAGGACCAATATGGCAGCAAGATCCTGCAGGAAATTCTCTTTGTGGTATGTTGCTAAAAGCAGGCAAAATACCATGAATGCCAAAACATTTAGCATAACATAGCTTCTTTGTGCCATTGTTCCAGATTACATTTTGTTGTTCAGACATGCAGGGTTTTGCTTGTTCTCAGATATTTAGAAATTAGTGTTTGAAAGATTTATTTACACTATTTTGCAAGTTCAAAGTAAATGTATTTTAGATTTTCTTTTAATTTCTAATTTTGATTTCTCTTATTGAATGAATGTTTTTTTCATTTGTACCAAGATGCATTTTGATATACAGTATTCTTGCCCATTGCTGCGTATAGGTCTTGTATCTGCCATGAAATGTACGAAATGCAGTTGTTGCTATTTTGGATACCTTTCCATGATGCCTTTGACAATAACTTTTATAATGCTGCACTGCGTGTTTTACCTGAAGCACCATGTATTGACAGCCTTCTTTAAAGAATCAAGTGTAATTTGAAGTGAAAAAGAAATGTATAAAAAGATGCTACTCAATATTTTGTCTTGACTCAAAAAAGGGCTGAAACATAAATTGACAGACAGTGCCTTGCCCAGGGTTTTAATTAGATCTTGCTGCTTCAAGTCTTCCTTTCACCAATGAATAAAAGACAAATTAAACTGTATTTTCTTTACCTGACTATTTCCTTATACTATTATGTTGCTACCATTTCTACGATAACTGAAGTATATCCATTATCTGTAAGCGCTTATCCTGCACAGGGGCTTGAGCCAATCCCAGCTGTCAATCACAGGGCCGACACACACAGAGACAGACAACCATTCACACCTACGGGCAATTTAGAGTCACCAATTAACCTAACCTGCATGTCTTTGGACTGTGGGAGGAAACCGGAGAACCAGGAGAAAACCCACCCTAACACGGGTAGAACATGCAAACTCAACACAGAAGGATCCTTATACTCGATATTTCTTTACGTTTATCATGACATACATGTAATTTATTAATATGTTTACATTATCCCTATATTACAGCGATCACACCCATCAGATCGTCCTTTGGCCATACAGTTAACAAGCTTTAATTAAAGTTCCCATCACACCTGCTGTTGTGCTTCTAGTTGCAGTCTTAAAATGAACCACATGATGGCAGTTTACCCTCAGTCTTCTTCAGTGACGGCGACATGGCAACAATTTGATTCAGTCATTCGGTTTATTCACATCAGTGAACATTTGGTTGATGACACCTGGATTGACATACAAAAAAAGTAAGTGAACTTACCTGTATATAGTATGTTTAAAGATTTAAAGAAATACGACTGAGGTAAATTTTCCTCAGGTTTAACAAAGCAAGTTCTCAGAATAGAATGTCAAACTGATCCCCAGATAAGAAAACATGGCTGAATCTACATCCAGACCCTCAATACGTATTGAAAATTGTTCTGCAAATGATTTAAAAAAAATTTGTAAATAATATGCACTGAAATATCTCCCCAGGGTTGATTTTTCTCTCTTGGAAAAAGACTCCAATGTTGCATATTTGTTACATTTTTTTAAATAATTCAGGTTTAGATTCAAAACTCAAATATATGACAGGCAAGAAAATAAGAAACTCTTTGTTTTAAAACCCAGACATCTGGGTGCAGCTGTCATTAGTCATTAGTATATTAAATTAAAATTAAGTAAAAAAGATTTTTTTTTTTTTTTGCAGTATGTGGACAGCACTTCTCATTTCTACTCGAGGTAGCTAAATATTATACATAAATAATTCAACTAATAATGGCAGCTAAATAAATATATCACCAAATACATTATAGTCATAAGAATTCCCAGCTATTTTTGCAATAGGAAATTCAGTTGATTCTTGTTGAACGGCTTGATGAAAATCAACCATCTCTTTCTCAACACTAAAGGGAGGTGTTGTTTTTTCATCTCCCACTTCCCTTATATTTGTGGTATGAGTGGCCTGAAAAGGGTGTTGAAATGGTTCACACTCTGAACTGCCGCTTAGAGATAAGCTGTCATCCGTGTTACAGTCTGAACAAAACTTACCGTATATACCCCAGTGTTTCACGTAGAATGAGTCAGGACATCTGTAAATTACTTTCCTTGCTTACTCTAACTACATCATATTGCCCTTCAAGTCCTTTACTGCAATACTATATTCTCAAATTGTCAAATACCTTGATCTAAATATTACCAAACTAGGGTTTTGTTCACAGCACTAGTGACTCACAGAAAGGCATAAAAACATGTATTTTAAAGGTGTTAAAAGATGTTAAAAAATGATGAATATTCAATGTTAAACTAATGATTATTATGGCTATCAAGTAGGTCAGTTTGGGAACTCATGGCCAATCTATCACAATGTAAACATTTTCACTGCCCTCTGCACACTTAAATCATGTCTCATGCCAAAACAACAAAATTATCTGCTTGTCAGTGTCATTCCAAACAAATCTTTAGAGATGCTGGTTGGCAGGTTTTGTTAAATTTGGACAGAGCCAGTCTAGCAGTTTCCCCTGTTTCCAGTCTTCTAATCTAAGGTGGCCAACTGCTGGCTGTCGCTTTACTTTATATGTATCATGCAAACAGTGATAGTGTCTTTTTAAATTTTAATTACTTTTTTTTTTACATACTTGACTATCACAATTTTCAACATACTATACTATGAGCTTTTAAAAAAAAAAAAATATACAATTTGTCATTTATTTTCAACATACTAGAATATGAGGCTTTTTAAAAATTTTGGATTTTAGCATGTCAAAAAAAGTCATAAATATTCATAAAAATTCATAGTATACTATGTCGAACAAAGTCATTGTATAGTATGTCAAATGAAAGTAATAATAAAGTGACAGTATTCCATGGTGAAAAAAGTCGTAGTATAGTACATTGAAGAAAAGTCATAAAAAAGTCATAGTATATTTTGTCAGGAAAAAAGTCATTAAAAAAGTAATTGTATAGTATCTGGAAAAAGCCATAGTATAGTATATGGGGAAAAAATCATAAAAAGTCATAGTATGGTTTGTTAAAAAAAAACAAAGTCATAGTATAATATGTCAAAAAATGTCATAGTATAATATGTTGAAAAAAAAGTCATAGTATCGTATCTAAAAAAAAAAGTCATAATATAGTATGTTGAAAACATTCCTAATAAATTATGTGCAAAAAAGCCATAGCATACTATATTAACTACAACTACATACTAATTATAGTATGTGGAAAAACATCATAGTATACTTAGTATGTTGAAAAAAAGTCATAAAAAGTCACAGTACACTATTTACCAAAAAAATCATAGTATACTATGTAGAAAAATGTCATAGTATAGTATGTCGAAAAAAAGTAACAGTATTGCGTGTAAAAAAAAAGACTAAAAAAGTGACAGTATACCATGTCGAAAAAAAAGTTGGAAAAAGTCATAGTACATATGTCGGAAGAAAGTCATAAAAAAGTCGACATATAGTGATAAAGTGATAAAAATTCTTAAAAGGCAATAGTATAGTACTGTATGTTGAAAAAAAGTCATTAAAAAAATCATTGTATAGTATTTCGGGAAAAAAAGTTTTAAAAAAAGTCATAGTACAGCCTACATCTTCCAGGAACGTTCACTTCACTTGACAGATGTAGATGGTATGTACTTGTACATTTGCATACTGCATCAGTCACATGATGTTGTAGACCGTAGCGAAGGTGATTCACATACAGACCTGTCTTGTTCCTGATTGGCTGAGGATGGGGGCATTTGGACAAGAATTTTGGCCATAGGTGCTTCTAAAGTGCATGGTGTTATACATCAATGTGATGAGGTGGAGAGTGATGATGGATCATTGTAGCTTCCTATACTGCACTCACCACCACAGCTGTGGTGGGAGTTGTTATCTCAGATCAAGTTATTTCCCTCCTATTGGCTTCTCCAAACTATCTGGGGTCATCACAGCCAGCCTTCCCCTATAATCCATGTGGCCTTGGTGTTTCCTCCCCTGCATGCTGCCACAGAGAGATTGGTGGAACATTTTGATTAGGCTGGTATATACAGGTACATTGACTCAGCTGTATATTCATAAGAACAGTCCACTCTGTCATCCACACTGAACAGTATACAGTATATTCAATGTTCAGTCACTTTGTGTGTTCAGGAAGCTCAATATACAGTATGCAACTTACAACATACTGCAGAGAGAAGTCCAGTGAGTGATTTGCAGTGCATTAGTCCAGACTACTAACATGAGGAAGTTACACAGCTCTGTGTTGTTGCAAAAAATGTTGGTAATGTTCAACAGTGTGGCAATGAAAAGTGACAGAGTGTTACTTGGAAGTGTAGGAGTCCAAGCATCATGAAAGCATTGCATGGACTGAGTGCTGGGTAGGCTGATGTCAGCTGACAGGAAGTTGTTTGGTGCTCTGTGTCAAAGTAAAGTGATGTCCTATACACCACGGGAATGCTTTTGGAACAGGTGGTACTCCTTTTTTTGCCCTGATCTTTGTAGCTTTCCTGCACAGGCGGTAAACTGACAGATAGACCACCAATCCGCAGCGTACTGTAGACTAAGCACTGACGCTTGTCCTTGAAGCAGGAAGGAGTAGATGATGGCCAGTGACGGTTGGTGACATGGTCCAAAATTAGAGGATAATACGACTGACGTTGCCATTAATGGAGAAAAGTGTTATACAGAATATAAAACAGACCAGAACAGATTTGATCTCTGTAGTTTTAACACTATTCTTAAGTGTAACCTTACCATAAAATACCATCTATACTCTACACTGATCTGATCTGAAATGATCATACATTAAATCTCACAAGGCAGGTCACTAATGATTTTAAATATTAAAAACCTGTATTCAGTTCCATAAGCATGTTCTTAACACAATAGTAACAACACATGAAACCGTTGAATATGTCTCAGCAAACCATTATCTCTAAAGCTGTGAGCCATGAAAGCCTTCAACAGCATTTCACAACCATGACATGTTGACACTTTATTTCCACATATTTCCTGAGAGCTAGCTTTGCAGTTATCTTCCTTGTTTTGACTTCCTCTTTGCAGCCTCAAAGCTCAATGGTCAAACGAACTGTCGTGTGCACAGTGTCATCTCTGTGAACTCTTGTGAGAGAAAGAGCGTTGCACACTCGGACTCATCTGCTTCAACGTCAACAGGTCCGGACACTCAGGTAACAGATTGGTAGCTATACTTTCTCAAATGCTGTGTACAAAAGACAACATCTTTGTGTAAAAAGGGAAATATGTGCATGTTTTTACGTCTTTGATAATGTTTGGTCGGAGCAGCAGTGTCTTGTTCATTTATTCCATAGAGCCATCTTTGATCAGGCCCCCCACTTAGTGTATTTGACAAGCTGAGTTGGACACTCTGTATCACTGAGTGTCAGTTTGTCAAATACCCCAAGTGAGGTGTCACTTGTCTACAAATGTAACCCACCCTGGGTTACTCCACAGACTGCCAACTCCACAGGGTGGTCTACACAGCACCACACCAAGGGAACTGACAACATCATCAACAGGCTCGGATCTCTTTTCATGTGAAACTTTTGACGATATAGAAAAGGAACAAGGTTCACAGTGGTCAAAATGGTAATAGTGGAGACAAACAAATGCTTGTATCATCTGTTTAACTGTCAGTTATTTAGTAAATCACATGCAAATTACTAAAATTGTTTAATGAACAGAAAAGATTCAGATTTTATCCCATGAGAATCCAAATAAGTGCAATTAGTGAACCAACAAAAGCTTCATAGAGATGTATGAATAAAATAGAGGTGTTAATAGATGTATTGACCAAAAAAAAAAAGCCTAACCTCTTGAACCCAGTTTTGTTTTTCAGTCTCTTTATTTCTGTAGCACAGTTGCTACACATCTCAGCCAAACATATTGTTATTTTCAGGACAGGTGAAGCTGCTCTGAAATGCCATCATTTGGTATGCTTGTTATGTGTTCTCAGATCATTTTTTATGTGTTTTGACACAATTTGCATCCAGAGGGTTACAGAGGTTAGAATAAGGTTATGAAAAATGTTGCTCAAACCCATTGTTATAGCTGTTTTTATACTTGCATTGCCTTTACTGTTTCTCTTATTGTTTTTATTACCATGTAAAGTGCCTTTGTGAGGTCTGAGTTTGATAATGATCCATTGCCAGGGATGCAAACATTAAAATGCACACTAAATGTATGTTACATTTTATATGTATTCAGAGCAAATCGTGTACTGGAAAAAATGATCAGTTTCTACAAGACTGAAGGGATGACCAGCCGTTTTATAACACTGCACATCTTTAAACATTTTAAGTACTTACCTAATTTCTCCCATTTTGTTTTTCTACATTGTTTTGTTTAGCCTTGATGGAAATGTTCCCTGCCAACATGCAGCAAATATCTTTTCAATTTCACTTGTGAAAATCAGACTTTGACTTTGGTAACAAGCAGAGGAGGAGAAAATAGCCCAATAAAATATATAGTGCCTCATGTGTCCTCTGAATCTTTTGGGGGAATTTATGTAGGATAACATGATCTGCCAAAATGCATCAACTGTTTATAATAAAGATGAATGAGGTGCAATTTTACAGGCCAATCTGTGTGATATCTCAAGGGTTATACTGAAGTTCTAAAGCTGCTGGAGATGCTGCACACAGAAGCTTATCATCCAACTGGTTACACTTATCGGTGCGCCTTGCATTTCCTGTTCCTGTGGGGACTTGCTGCATTGCCTGCATGTGTAAGAACAAAATGTGTATGCCTGTTTGACATTTTTAATGGTTACATTCTCACTAACTGTTTCTAACTCCCAATGAGGAATTCATTATCATAAAGGTTTTTAAAAGCACAAAATTGCATGACACATACTTCTACTATCCATCACCATATAAATGTCTACTACTGTGCATCATTGCGTGAATTGGTGTAAGTCATGTGCACTCTGTCTTTGCTGCAGAAATTAAATCATCCATTCTTTTGAAAATAAGTATATTTTTTTGTACCCTAAATTACCACTATAAGTATTTGCAATGTAGGGTTAGGGTTAGCCCTAACCCTGTTTAATTCCAATTAAAGTATATAGAAAATAACATTTTTCACATTGTTAAGCTCTGCAGCAAAAAGCATACCATTTTGGTCTTATTGATTTCCAGATGGGAAGGTTGTCCAAATGTTAAGTTGTACTGTACACTGTAGTCTTGGCTCCAATGCCGTTGGAAATGTTCTTAAATTAACATTAGTCTGCAGGACTTCAACATGTTTTAAAGCCATCTGAATAACTCTGTCTGATCTCCATTAAACACGGACACAGACATCAGCAACATAGCTGCAACTTAGTCAAGCTGTTCAGTCACTTAGGCTGTACATTTGGGAATGCAATCTGTTCTCGGCTGATTTCATTGCACAAGAGCCAAGGGCCTCCAATAAGGCTGCCAAATTGTGCATTACACTATGCATTACTGCACCGCTTTCTCCAAGATGAAGTCTAAACCACACCTGCAGTGACGTCAATGGGAATTCCAGAAAAAAGTGTCTCTGTCTCTCTGTCACACATTTTTCATTAACACAGACAAGTTATCC
>JAOVVB010093223.1:0-13279 GCA_028570985.1 Heterobranchus longifilis
ATCTGTGAGCTCGTCCAGATTGGTGGCAGCAGCTTCAAAAACACTCCAATCAGTGCAGTCAAAACAGGCCTGTAATTAGTGTCACGATGTACATCAATTAAGTCAAATAGACATATTAAATGATTAATTTCCATCTTGACCAACACAATTGAATGCGGATATAAGGTAATCACGTTCACCACCAACAAATGTGCATTTTAGGCAATAAAAATTGTCATAACAGAGTCATTCACGGGGAGAACCAGGTAATACATGCGCTCATGAGCCTCGCACACAGGTAGACTGAGGATATCACATGGCGCATGCAGAGAAAGTTCATTAAACCAATCTTAAAACAAAATGGAAGAAAATTAAAAAATCATGGACAAGAAAATAAAGCTAAAAGAAAAAAAATTAAATAATAATAATACAAATAAGGAAGGGAAAAGCAAAACAAGTAAGATTAAATCAATGTTTTATTCACACCAGTTACACATGCACGTTGTTTACTATAACACTTCTTCAATATATGTTTTGTCCAGGAAGTGTATGTTAGATGACTTGTTGGGTACTGCAACTATGCAGGTATAGTGTGTAGGAAGACAGGAGGCAGACTTTACACATACCACGTGTGTGTGCGTAAAACATCTTTTATTTTGTGTTTGTATGCGTGTGTGTACAGCATGCATGTACTGTTTATTATAACACACGTGTGTGCACGTGTAATGCAAAAGAAAGGGTAGGCTGCATACCTAGTGAGCGATAAGTGATATAAGAATTTGGCACAAGCTCATTAAGTCTTTTGCATAACTCTATAGCAAATAAACATTCCCAAAACCATACCGTATATCCTGTTCAAAACAAACATACAAAAACACAGTTTGGAAGTGCATAGTGTATCGTGTTTGTTCCTATGAACATATAATCTGCTTAAATAATCAAAACCTGAAATAAAACATCTCAATCTTAAAATGACCTCCATCATAAAAATAACTTATCCTGGTATAAAATAAACTGTCCTGGTATAAAGTATGAAGAGGCTTATCAGGCAGGGTTATGGAAAATGTATTCTTCATGTTGTGTGCAGAGAGCAGATAGCTGTGTGACCACAGACTTCTCTCTTTTCTCATGTGGTGATTAAAAATAAAATGGGTTTATCTGCTGATGGTGTTAAAACTACAAACACAGCACATTAAACAACCCACACACTGGTAAACTAAAACTCTCTCACAAAGCAATCAGTGCATCTCTCCATATAAGGTGTTTAAACCATCCAAGTAGTCATATAGTCCTGTACACACACTGTGCAGTTAATACCATTAAATCGCTGTGCCTGCAGTAACAAAACTATTTCTCAGAGGAACACTTAAAGTCTGCCTCCTGTCTTCCTACACACTATACCTGCCTAGTTTCAGTACCTAACAAGTCATCTAACATACACTTCCTGTACAAAACATATTGAAGAAGTGTTTAATTATTCAGCTGGGACAAGCAAAGAAAAGACTGAATTGGGTTAAGAATTCTCCAATACATTATTAAAACCTGAAATGATGTTGCTAAACCCTCAACTTCATGAAAGAAATGTGGTCAGAAAACAAAATAATAGGTCACTTAAAGAGTTGGTGAAGTTGCATGGAAAAAAAATGGACAGTAGAAATCAGAGCATTTACACACACAATGTGATGAGAACTCACAGGACTGGGGCTAAAGTGTGTCTGTCTTTGTGTTAGATCTTTATTGATCTAATAGTTTTACTGTAATGTATAAACCACACTCCACTACACTGTAGGTTTATAAAGCATGCTTATTTCAACCCTTTCACACATTGACAGCTGTAGGTCACAGTAGCGTAAAGAAAATCAAGAAATGAAAAGTAAAGTACAAATATGATTTCATATACAGTATTTGCAACTTTTTCAAACAAAAAAGGCTGAAGTTTGGGCAGGAGGAAGATATGAGGAGAAACAGAAGGAGAAGTAAGTAGGCAGAAGAGACCAGGAAAAAGAGAAGGAAACAGAGGAAGGAAATGAAAAAAGATAAAGAAGTAGAAATGAATAGAAGAGATGAAGATGAGGGTCCAGCTGAATCAGAGTAAGGGGCAAAAGCAGAGGCTGATGGTGAGACAGGTGGAGACTGGAGGCAGATGATCCTGCTATAGTTCCAATTGGACTTCATGGTATTATTTTATTCTCTGTTACACACCATTCTACTAGGTTTTAGATGTTATGATATATAGCGAAAAATGTTAAATCAGTCAACCTGAATAAATACATGCATGCTATGATTTGTAAAAAAAAAAAAAAAAAAAAGTTTGTTTATATCTCTTTGTATATTGCCCTTGCATGCCACCCTACCAATTTTTTCGCCACCTCTTTGACACTCTATATAAAATTTTCTAGTTAACTTGCATCTGTTATTAGTAGACTTTTTTTTTTTTACAATATTCCTAATCTTGGGAATTATGTCATATTTCCTACATATTAATAATTCCATATTAATAATTGTGCAAATTTTGTGATTTACCTAAAACATGAACACTGGTTATTGTGAATCAGACTTTAACTACATTTAAAATAAATTTTAGCACTGTTGCCTTGCACCTCCAGCATCTGGGTTTGATTCCTGCTTGGGTCTGAGCACATGGTGTTTGCATGTTCTCCCTTTGCTTGGCGTTTTTTCTTCGGGTACTCCAGTTTCCTCCCACAGTCCAGTGACGTGCAGAATAGGCTAATTGGAGATCCCACATTGCCCACTTGGCCAATTTGCCAAGATTTGGAGGAAGACCCAAAATGGAACGACCAGGGCACAGCCCTGCCATAAGCCAGAAGCTGCTGGAATGCCAGTGCCAAGTCAAGGCAGTTTTATATCACATTACATATATTTACTTATGGATTGTGCAGTATAGAGTGACATATATTCTTTAAGCACAAAAATATAGCTCATCTTAACCAGATATACAGTACAAACATGGCTGAGCATACAAATATAGCACAAATACAAATGGTTGTTTTTCTGTTGATTCTTTGATATATATAAAGAGGCCTAATGGAAAGGTAGGGTAGTGGAAAGTTTACTTTTCAGCTTGGGTAAGGATAGCTGTTTGACCACAGACTTCTATCATTTCTCGGGGGGAAAGAAATAACATACGTCTATGTGCTGATTGTGTTAATAACCACAAACATTGCACATGACACAATGGTAAACTAAAGGTCAGTTACAAAGGACTCAGCACTTCTCTTTATATAAAAGGTTTAGACCAATTTATTTGTGATACTATTTTTATACTAAGTTTATTACTATATTATGTATGGTTTATTAGATAAGGCCAGTACAATTTTGTTTGGAGGCAGACCTTGAAAATTTTATACAGTTCACCAACTGCAATGTATTGACATGATATGATGTTTCATATTTGTTGTTTTGCAGCATCCAAAGTGTTCATTGTCCCGTGTTGTTGTACAGTGTTTTAGAATGATTGTACTGATGGTTAGTAACCTAGTGAACCAGTATAACAATGTAGGAAAGCACCTCTGTAGGTCATCTGATTAAAGCTGTATGTATAATGCCAGAAATTTAAATGTAATATAAATGTAATTGCCTTGGGAAGAGGTGAGGTCACAAAAGGTTAGGCTGCAATGAAAAAAATATTGGCAGGTGAAATTCTTTCCATTTAATTTTCATGGCTAATAAAGAAACCGGTTGGCATAATTTGTGCTGCAGTGACAAAACAGTTTACCTGAAGACAGATAAAGTTCCTACTTTTCTACATACTGTACTTGCATGCCCGCAGTACCTAACAGGAAATAAAATATATCAATGTTTAATTTCAAAAATAGGGTTTCCAGTAAGAAATAGGTTAAAACCAAACATCACACCTGTCTAAATGCTGAGGTGTTGGAACAGTGTAGTGCTGAACCTTTGGGTGCTGCAAAAAAACTGGACTATGTCTAAACCACACAGATATTTGTTTAGTATACGTGATCACAACTGAGCCAACGGTTTTTCTCTCTCTTGCACTGCAGAATTGTGGGTAATGGTCTCCCCTGCTGGGTCTTAGTGCTCGTCTCTTACTGGTATAATCAACATCCGTGCACATGTGTACTGTTTACTATAACACTGTGACCACTTGTGTGTGTAAAACATATTTTATTTTGTGTTTGTACGTGTGTACGCGTGTACTGTTTCTTATAAGACGTGTGTGCGCGCGTGTAAATCAAAAGAAAGTCTCATTAGAGGTTAAAAATCCATTTTTTCTCTCCCTTCTCCTTAGTCTCTCTGTATTGGCCTTCAGGGAGTGAAAGCGCTTTCCTGACCACAACAGAGAGAACAGTAGATTGTTGAGGTGGTCCTTCATGATCTTCCTGGCCTTAGTCTAGATTGAGTGTAAGGGACACTGGTAGAAATGATGCGCTTAGTTGATCAGACCACCCTGTGTAGAGCTCGTCTGTTCTTCATGGTGCTGTTCCAGAACCAGGTTATGATGTTTTCCATCAGAATGCTCTCTATGGTGCAAGAATAGAACTTCTTAAGCACCCTGGAGGGCAGTCTTAACAGGACGGTAGTCGTTGAGGGAAGCAGGATGTGGTTTCTTTGGGAAAGGAACAATGATGGACTCTTTAAAGCATGTTGGGATTAGTGATTGGTATAAGGAGAGGGTAAATATTTCTGTGAACACAGTTGCTAGATGGTCTGCACAGGATCTGAGAACTCAACCTGAGATTCTGTCTGGTGCTGCTTCTTTCCCAGCTATGCAATCTCCTAAAGGCTCTCCTCATGTCATGCTCAGAGCTGATGAATGCATTTCTGGTGTTGGCATTCTTTTCCAGTCTACAAGCCATTAGCGCTGCTAGCATTAGCCTTAGCTTTAGCATTTCTATTAGCCTCATTAGCTCCAGCCTCAAAGCAAGCACTGTTCAGCTCGTCTGCCAGAGACCGCATTTTTCATACCGGATGGTGGTGCTTTACAGTCAGTTATTGTTCTTAGTCCTTGCCACAAGTTCCTAGAATCACTCTGTTTAAGCTGTAACTCTAGTTTCCTCCCATAGTGCTGCTTCGCCTCCTTTACTGCCTTCCGTACATTGTACGAGTCCATATCACCAGACGCAAGTCCTGCATTATAGGCAGTGGTATGAGATCTCAGAGGGTCACGATTGATTTGATCAACCCACAGTATCTGATTGGGAAACATTCTGATTGTCGTTTTTTTCACATTATCATCTGCTAGTTGAATTCTATAATCGCTTCCGTAAACACGATGTCATCAGAGCTGCACCGAAACATGTCCCAGTCTGCATCATTGAGTGCGTCCTTTAGAGCAGCCACTGATTGGTCTGTCCAGCGCGCAACCTCCCTCTAAGCCAGAGCTTCCTGTTTGTGCCTTTGTTTATATTTCGGCATGAGAAGATAGGGCCATGGTCCGAGTTCTCAAACAAGGGGTAAGATTGAGCCATATTTGATTGGAATATAAACTGCCCTGATTATGACCGATGTAAACTCCTGAGGAAGGAAAAAAGGATGACGTTTTATAGTCAATAGTTTTTGGTTGGGTGTGCAGGAGCGCATGAGTGGAACAATGCTCACAAATAAGTCAAAGCAACCCAAACAGAGCAATTTAACCTGATGACAGACAGCAAGCTCTAAGAGAAAACAACAATGCAAACTTCAATCTAGCTGGCCAGGGATCATCGATGAATGTTCCATATGCTGTATTAACACTTTATGTTAGGCTTTATAAAAGCTTCCTGCCATCAGTCACAAAAATATTTTTTTTCTCGCTCGATTAAACTCTCATTTGTGTAGGGCATTGGTGGCTCAGTGGTAGGTTTCTTGCCTGCCATGCGGGAGGCCCGTGTTCAATTCCATTCAATTCCCAAACCCCATCCACTAGATGCAGTGTCAGTCCCAAACCAAGATAAAATAGAAGGGTTTCTTCTGTTGTTGTGTCAAGCACATTAGTTTATCTGAATAATTTTTTCAGCAGAAGGTAGAGATCACACATACACAAATACATATTACATACAGTAGATCATATGCACACACACACACACACTACTGTCCTAACAAAAAGACATGTACAGTTCTTATTGAGATATAACTTACTGCATACAGATCGAAGTACATAAACAAAGAATACAAAAATGTATGATAAGGTAGCCTAAAACAATATTGTTTTATTGTGTATATGCGCTTTAAATATACACTAAACAATAAACACTGCCTTTTTGCAAAGTGAAAGTGAGTTGCGCGTGTGCACTTTTTGATCAAAAGGTTGATAAACGCGCGCGCAGATATGAGCATATTTATCAATAAAACTGCAGACATACTCCCCCAGAAATGCAACAAACAAAAAATATATGCTACCCGCCGAAAAAAACGCGACAGCGCGCAGAATCCCTGGGCTTTGACTGCACTTTCTTCATTCATTAGTAGTAGTAGTATTAGTAGTAGTAGTAGTAGTAGTACCCTCAAAGAGAACAAAAGTTCCTTGGTATTTGTAAGGACAGCTGGTACAGGAGTGTCAAGCTGTGTGGCTCTGACTGTGACTCTGATTGCCTTTTAGATCACTAACAATATGTAATTAGGTTTCAAGCCATCAGGACCCACAGGGCACATCAATCAGACTCAAATCTAACCCTCGGTTGTGCAACAGGATCACACTGACAAGGACCATGAAGCAAAACTGTTCATTACCTGTCTAGTTCTATGAGGTTATTTATAACATCTAGGACTTTTTTTAATAATTATACCATCCTTTCTGTTGGACGTAAATTATAGTAGCATGTCCTGGTACAACAGGGCATCCTGGGATTTTCTAATTACAGTCACACTCTTACACCACAGTGGTCTTTCCGCTTGTTTGTATCCTAGTTTCTATATGACATTTTTCTACATAATCTTGTTGAGAGCATCTTCTCCCAACCATTCAAGAACAGTTTGGTGATGAACAATGCTTTCCTCAACATGATGGAGCACTTTAACATAAGGCAAAAGTGATAACTAACTGGCTCGGGGAACAAAATATCGAGATTTTGGCTTCCAAGACTTTTGAGACCTTTGAGAATCACATTGAGAACTTGTGGTCAATACTCAAAACATTGACAAACCAGCATGTCAGGGCGAATTGCAGAGGTCTTGAAAAAGAAGGGTTACCACTGCAAATATTGACTCTGTGCATGAACTTACAGTAATGTCATTTTCAGTAAAAGCCTTTGACACTTATGGAATGGTTATAAATTCACAAAGTAGCTCAGCAAAATTTGTGAAAATTAATATTTGCCTCATTCTCAAAACTTTTGACCACAGCTTTTCTAGAAATAAAGAAAGTTTGCCTAGGCAAAATATATTTATTGTATGGTGACTAAAAAAGGTTCAGTTGTGACCTGGCTCAGAGTTGTTTACTGCAGGAGTTATTTGTTGAACCTCCTGCAAGCCGTGCAATCAGCACTACACCAGAGAAAGAAAAAGATGAGTTGATTGCTGTGTCGGGAAGCAAAGCAGAATTCTTTTTTAGAATTGTTTTAAAACTAATGGATATGCTATTCCTTCAAATGACAAGAACATTTATTTGCATTATTTATTTGCACCTCAAGTCCCTCACCAGCTGATGGAATGGACAGGACAGTACTGTAGAAACAGCAGGAGGTAAAATCTGAGGTAGATTCTGCTGAATCTGAATATTGAGCTGCTGATTTTTTTTTAATAGTTCTAGTTCTTCAGAGTCTTTGCTGCAGATTCTGCTTCTACTAATCATGTTACTGATTCTAATTCTGACTCTGCTACTGATTCTGTTTCTAATTCTGATTGTGCGTCTGATCTTTTCCAGAAGCTCTTACCTAGTTTAGTGATTGTCTCGAGCCTCAAAAAAATCCTATACAGTACATTTCTATACTCTCTCTCTCTCTCTCTCTCTCTCTCTCTCTCTCTCTTTCTCTCTTTCAATTAGCAGTGCAGCCTTTCTGTTAATATTTTTTTAACCTATTTCTTATGTTAACTTTTGGGGCAAATACATGTCTAAACGCAATCTACTTTAGTAACCAAAGTAAAGAAAGAACAAATGCTGCCACCTAGCGGTGGAAATGCAATAGACTATATCCAGTCAAGTTTTAGTACAGCTATAACAGCAGAGTTCTGTGCAGACGTAAATAAAAAAATTAAAAATTAAAGTCCTTGACTCTTTTAAGAGACACACCAAAGCCAGTTTCAATTAAATTTAGCAATAAATAAAGAAAGAAAGAAAAGAAAAAAAAAACTTTGGGCAAAAGAACTGGGCAATGTAAATTAATTGATAGATAGAGAGACATAAAGATAGAGATCTTGTCATATGATAGAAACTGTATTGAAGTGAATTGTATTTATTTCCTGTAGATTGATGATAAAGTAGATCTGACGGGCAATAGAGCAGATACAATTGTGAATTATACAATAACACTGGAGGGAGCAGGGGTTTTTGATTGGTAGATTATACAAGGACACATAATTGGTGCCCTTGAGTAGGCCTATACAATTTTAGCCAAAAACTGTAAATATAAAATTGTGTTTTAAGAATCTGTTAATAAAATAATACTAATAATATTTTTTATTATTATAAGAAGAGATTATACAGTAGCAGTCGGCAGAGAGAGAGGGAAAAACATTTAAAAAATGAACTTATTATAATAGTAATAAGTTTGTTATAATAAGTTAAAGTTCAATAAATAATAATAGCATTATAACTTTAAATCTGTATTTTATATTTGTCTCCGTATCAGCATTCTAGGAATTAAGGTATGATGGGAGATGTGGCAACGAGAAAGCAGTGCACACATATTATGAAATATCATACAGTACATATATCCAGAAGAGATTATAGAGAGAGAGAAAAACTTTTTTTTTTTAAACATAATAACGTAATAATATTTTTTTACACCACACAAAATAGGTTCTATAATCAGTCCTACTGTAAGTATAGTAAGTACCGTCCTGTTTGAACTATATCAATTAAGACCTGCAACAAAAGCTGTACAACAAATAGTGCTTCAATCTGGAATCAGGATTTCTGTGAAACTGTTTGTTAAACAAGCATAACAAAGTTGTTCTAATAAAATTACAATAATGTGTTATGTTTAGTATTAAAGCATTGTTTTAAAGCATTGTTATTTTAAATCTGTATTTTATATTTTGCTCCATATCAGTATTCTAGGTATTACTGTAAGTTATGATGGGAGATGGTGCAACAAGAAAGCAATACACATATATTATGAAATATCATACATATATCCAGAAGAGATTATAGCAGTCAGCAGAAAGAGAGAGAGAAAGAAACAAAGTCAACAATATGACCAAGCATGCAAACAAACAGAAACCAGAAGATCAATGCAACCAACAACCTATCAAACTGTCTAATCTTCTTTAGTGTCTTCAGTTCTTTGGAAGTAAAATGAAACTTAACTCAGGATCACAATATCAAATATCAAGCAAACTGGTTGTACTGGAACCACTTCAGCACATGACTTCAAATGTGTATGCCCAAAAGTTACGAGTTACAGTTTTCATGATCATGTTAATGTGATTGTAACAACATGTACAATGCAAACACCCAGGATAGAAGAAAAGATAACATAAAAAAATCATTATTGCCCTGCTTTAATTTTATTACAGTTTAGCATCATAATAGTCATAATTATATTACTTTAATAAGAATTACATCAATAATGTGTGTGCTTGCAGGATTTCTTTACAAGAACAACAGCCATCATATTTTTATACCATGAAGTTTTTCGCACCGTTTCATGGCTTGGCAGACTTGTGAACTATAATTTGCATGCCTGGCATGCTGACAGATTCTCACACCACTGCAAATCCTTTCGCACGTCTTTCAGAACTCCATGTAAGCATCTTATGCAAAATGACACATCAGCAAAAAAAATTTTAATTATCTGTGCTAATCCTGTATGCACACAATGCATACAAATTAGACAAATCGACTATAAAAGACAGAACCAGAAACAGACAGCTGTGCAGTCCATACAGGTGGAAAATTTTTATGGATTCGGGCATACGTTTTGGTAGCATTAATCTGAGTCAAGCAAAGATATTTGTTATTCGTCATGTTCAATATGTACAGTATTATGTGTCATGTTAGTTACACAGTACAGTACAGAAGTGCCATCATCTAGAGTTTAGGTGTAGCTATTATAATTTCTGACCTTTTTCCATGAGGATCTGTATCAGAAATCTAAATCTATTGCTTTTTCAACTGAAGAGCAAATATACTCTTTTACAAAATTAATTTTGTACATATAAATTTCAGCACCAGAAATTCCACATTCATACGACACTGATAAGGACGCTTGTGGCTGATTTAATTAATTAATTTGTGAACCTCAATCTTGTATTTTGCAAATCAGTGTCCATAAACTAGTCACTTAATAATATAATTGCAGGTTTTTTTTTTTTTTGTACAGTATGTTTGTGTATACTTACGTATATATAATTTTTTTTGTCCCAATTTTCTTCAGTTGAAGACATTTTTACCACACAATATCACTTTTAAACTTTCACAACAACATCTTTCAAGATTTTGTGTTATTTTATTTATAAAATCATTAAAATAGATCAAATAAAAGCAGCCAATAGGAACTTTAAACACATGAAACATGAACTTTTTGCCTTATGAAAACCTTGTTGAATGTAATATGTTGTTGAAGCAGTTTGTAACTGTATCGCTGGAATGAGATTTCCAAAGAGCCCGCAGGATCATCTATGTGCTAAGATGTTTGTCACATATTTGTAATAGCGCTCGAAGAATGTGTTTGTGTCCCTTCTGACTAAATCATCTAAGGCTTATCTTTCAGTAACAAATCCTCTAAAAATGATTTCATAGTAAAACAAACCTTTTCACATGATCTACTATTTGAACTACTCAGTTGTTTAAAATATTCACCTTGTAAACAATTTTTAAAGTGCTGGAAATCAAATATTTTGTTACCCCTTCTCTATAAATCTCATTACACATTTAGTATCCAGGGTTCTGTTACGATACTACACATATGAAAAGAAGAATTATTAAATAATATTTAATTGTTAACCATTTTTAATGATCAACCTCAACATGTTTCATGATCTTATGTCTGAAAGAAGATAAACTTGTCTGCCAGCGGAGGGAATATAGAATTACTCAGTGCTACTGTCCGTCTTTGTTATTGTTTCTCTAAAATACTGTGAAAAAGTCTTGAACTAAGTGAATACTAGGCATGACAATCCCTTGCTTTATCAAATTACGTCAATAGTTCTAGATAGACTTTGCACAGATTTGCAGGACAATTATCTAGCCTGAGAGCATTTTGCAGAATCATAACTCTTGAGTCTTGTTTAATGCAATCTGCTTCTGATTTAGCAATAAAACCCAACAACCATGACTTTTAATGTCTGACTTTAATGTAATTTGTTTCCTTCTGCTTTGCTTGGAAATGTAAAATGTGTTTTACTGCGCCAAAAATGCTTATATCATAAAATAAATGTTTAAGATAAATTGATGACGTGTAAGACCTTAGTACAGTATGTCTAAAATAGAAGGGTGTTTTTTTGTTGTTGTTGTTTTTATTTTATTTTATTTATTTTATTTTTTTTAAACAAGCCCGATCACTCTGCTCCTGAAAATTTGTCACACCATTTTCAAGGGAATTTAATTGTTTCTATTTTGCTAATATAAACAAAACTACTGATGTAATTTGAACCATCATGACCTTACAGTATTAACCCAACCCTAGTTCAGAAGGCTTAATAAACGAATGCTGCACATCCATATTAGTGTCACACAAGCATCACATCTTTTTGTTGTGTTTGCATGAACGTAAAACCTTTCACTCTCATGGCTGGCTTTGTTGCACACTATAAGAAAGCAAGAAGCAGCTGGAAAGGCAAGCAAGCTAGAAAACAAATAAATGATGCATCCTATATTTATATTTGTGTTTGTTAAAACCATCATCTGTTTATTCCAAATCATGCATGCATAGAATCTGTAACCCTAAAGCATCCAGATCACCATTTTGATGTTCTGGAAACACAGACTACCCCTTTTATTATAATTTCAAAAATGAAATCTTTTACAGTTAATGAATGGCAATAAAGTTTTACTAGGGTGTGCACCTTTGTTCAGTAGCTGTTAAAGAGCCCTCATAAAGTATTTTATTGGGGCTGCAAGAAAATTCTCCATAAATTGTCACTGCATTTTTTAAAATTATTATTATATTTAAAAAGAAAAAAAAAAAGTCCTATTACTCTGGTCCTGAAAAATAGTTTGCACAGGTAGAAGCACACATTCACACACTAGTCCACATGCTAGTTGAGGAGGTGTGGAGGTGGTGGAGAACTACAGTACGCATACCTTGGAGTTCACATTGACAACAGATTGGACTCGAAATGCAACACAGATGATGTCTACAGAAAAGGACAGAACAGACTCTTGAGGAAACTCAGGTCCTTTAATGTCTCCAATAAAATGTTACAGATCTTTTTGTCTCTCTGTTGTGGCAAGTGCAATATTCTTTGCTTCCATCTGCTGGGGCAGCAGCATCAGAATCAGTGACTCTAAAAATATCAAGAAACACATCAAGAAGGTCAGCTCAATACTGGAATGTTTGGAGCTTGTAGTGAAGAGAAGGATGTTACACAAACTGTTAACCAAACATCTCATATCCCCTCCACAACTTGCTGGCCAAACAGCGGAACACTTTCAGTAAGAGAATGTTTCAGCTCCGCTGTGACAGAGAACGCTACAGGAAGTCTTTTTGGCCGACTACAATTAGACTTTACAATAACTCTGCTCTGTGTCAAGAGAGGTATCTCCTTCTCTGACTTCACAATAAATATGCTCATATACATCGCTGTCTTCAATGCACTATGGTCACATCCTTCATTCATTGCATCCTCTCTTTTATTAGTATTTGCTGGTTATATATTTGCTGGTTTATTCTCTCCATTACTACTTGCTAGTGCACTTTATGTACAGTTTTGTTCTCCCCTGTATATACAATCATCATGCACGTGTACATAGAAGCAGTATTTTCATATTCATATATTATTTGATAGCATTTTCTACCTCTTTACTGCACCTTAAACTTGACACAATTTTTACATTTTAATGCACCTTAAATTGTTAAAAGTGTCCATTAATGCACCTTAATTGTAAACGGTTTTTTTCCTCTTCACAGCAATTCTTGCTTGCTGCTTACTTGTTGTATATTATGGGAACTGGCTGCCCCAGTGAAAAAAAAATACACTTTAGTGTATTACAAATATATTGAAATCCTCGATAGTACAT
>JAOVVB010093233.1:0-13279 GCA_028570985.1 Heterobranchus longifilis
TTTAAAGGTCACATAGGCAAAGTAATAGCACAGATACACATGATCACATGTTTTTATGGTTGTTTTCAATTGATTCTATGACCAATAATAATAATAATAATAATAATAATAATAATATGAGCATTTGGTGAGTTTTTGAAATGTCATTCCTATATAGCAGTAAATTTTTAGACATTATAAAAGTAATGTTCTACGTGACATATCCAAAAACTCAAGTGCACAGTTTGATTACTGAAGGAAACCCTTCACATCGACACACACCAGCAGGATTTCTGTACAAGCTTTTGGTTTTATTTTAACCAGACGTAGGTCAGTGGCGCTTGTGTTTTAAGGGTTAAGCTTTAGTCTAATTGCAGGCAATATTGTTTAATCAGCTAAACTTGTACTTCGTAGTAAATCCATATGAGTTTCTCTGTATGAGCTTAATATTTATAATAACACAGAATCCTTTAGGAAAGACTTTTAAATACATGGAACGCCTAGACCTCTATTACTAATAGACAGCATCTAAAACAAATACAATAAAAATACAAATGCAATACAAAACATAGATTTATCAGCAAATGTATTTTAAAAAAAGGGTATTAAAAAAGTTATACTGTCCACATAATATGTAACACACAGAGAACTTTCAAATAACCATAGCACTTCTTTTCTTTTTTTCCTGAATATTCTACTACAAAAGCCCAACTCACATATTTGGCTGCTATTACAGGTGACGTCATGCATGAAGATGTAGTTTCTAACCTACAAACCAAAAAAAAAAAAAAAATACAACAACTGCTAAATTACAAATAGTTTGCATTTAGTTTCACTCATCAATTAAACTAACAATATTTGATATTTCTGTTTTTTCAAGAAGTTGTCAGAAAACCTGAAAATTATTGGGGAGATGATGGATGACCTGGATGACCTTGACTTCCATCAAGGCTATGCTAGGTGTGTGTGTGATACCGTATATACAAGTAATTTACTGTACATGAAAACTTTATGTTGTTACAATTTGGTCATAAAGTCAGTTCATAAAGTCAGAACGTGTAACTGATTTTGAACTTTTATTTGACTATTTTTGACCAGTTTGATTTGAGCAAACCTCATACTGACAGAAGTGCTGTTGTAATAATGAATAGTCTTCAATCTCACACTTACATTTAAGTCCAAGATAAAAATAGTGCATAAATGTAGACATTAATATAGACATAGACGTAATATAGACAATTTTAGCATGTAACTCAGGTCTTAATATTACCTGCTCTACTGTATGTAAACCTTTGTGGCATAAAACAAACACTTTAATATATCATTGCTTGGACAACAGTGGCTTAGAAGAATTTCATAACGAGGAGGAGGAGGATCTTGAGGGAGGAGGAGGCGTGGATGCTGACTGCTATCGTCCTAAGTCTTACATTATGTATCATGGCACTACATGGAATAATGCTCAGAAGATCAAAGCTGGAGGCTTCATTCGGTCTTCAGGTGGCATGCTAGGTCCTGGGGTCTACTTAAGCCGTGATTTTAATAAAGCTTCTCGATATCCACTAAATAGTGGATCTCAGAAGCGAGCTGTCCTCAAGGTGAGTGTACGAGTGGGAAAAGTGAAGAGAATTGATTATCAAGGCCATCCCCTGCAGTATACATGGCATCAGCATGGCTATGACACAGCTTGGGTGCCTCCTAACTGTGGAATGGTGCCCAGTGGTTTAGAGGAGGACTGTGTGTATGATCCCCGGCGAATCAAAGTCCTGCAGATTATTCCAAATTAGATCCATTAACAACCTATGGCTGAAGTGTGATTAGAGTTTTGTTAACTATAATTTTTGATAAAAATATACTGCATGTGAGACTTGGTGATGGGAATGACCTAGTATACATTCAGTGTGACTTTGTCTGGTAATTTAATAAATCTTGGAAAATAAAAAACTTAAAATAGTGACTCTGTGTGTGTGTGTGTGTGTGTGTGTGTGTGTGTGTGTGTGTGTGTGTGTGTGTGTGTGTGTGTCAAAACCTACAGTACATACTATTTTTTATAAATAAAAAATAAAGTATTAAAATATACATCTATATTTGTAGCACTTCTGTCTTTTTCTCTTGTTTTAATATAATTTTTAAAAAAAGTTTGCATCACTTTACCAAGACATGACACATCTTTTTATGTGAAATCATACTTGCCAATACACCTGATTCTGATCCTCATGGCGCCCATATTACAGCATCGCTATCAGATAAATGGACTGCTCATTCTCTTGGCTATGACAAAACAAATGGCACGAATAAAGAACAAAAAAAAAAAACACACAAATGTAATTTTTATTTAAGGTCTTGTGGAATACAGGCCTTAACATAATCATAATGGATACAGTGAGTAGCTTCTTGTCTGGTCATGAAAATATGGCAATTACTGGAACTTACAGACATATTATTAAAATCTGGAAGGATAGTCCTGAACTGTTATGATTATGTTGTGATCACTTGAATACTTGGTGAAGTTGCATAAACAAAAAAATCTACATTCGAAATCAGAGCTATGTTTAATAGTTAAAGTAAGAGCATTTCCATATTCAGTTTAATTTAATTCAGTTTTAGTTTAAACTGTAGCACATTAAATAACGGTCCTTGTTAAAAAAAAAAAGAGGCTTTACAAACTCAAAAGAAAATTATGGAAATGAGTGTGAAATGTGTGAGAAAATATGTATGAATAAGAATGATTAGCTTGTCCCTGAGCAAGCCAAAAGCAAGAGAACAGCTGTCTGCATCAGCCGATTGTCAAGCAGACCACACGGGCCTGCATGTGATCAGATCACCAATCAGAAGCCGGCGCCAGGACGAATCAGACTGGTATGGAGGGCAGAGGGGGTCTGAAAGTAATATATTTTCATTGTATTCACATTTTATAGAAAATAAAGCACTTTCATAGCCAGCAAAACATTTTCATAATTTCACATAGTAAAAATTTAAATTGCCATTAATATTTTTGCATTGCGTTTAATCATGTACCACATTTTATGTTTGTAAGAGACTCAAAGAATAGTTAAAATAAAATAAAAATAAAAACACATAAAAAAGTGGCCTTGCTTCCTATTATTATTATTATTATTATTATTATTATTAATACTGTGCTTTTTGCTTTCATTTTCAGTAGTCCTCATCACTAATCCACTTTATGTTAAACTGCACTGTTAAATGCGTGTACAGTACATATCTTTAATCTGTTCATTTCTGTTGTTATTTTGTGATTTGATTCTGAGCTTTGAATGGGATGGGACTGACTACCCATGGCCCCAATGATGGGAGGGTCCTTTTAAGTCTGGAAGGAAAAGTGAGAGATATGAATGAAAAAGGAAGGGGTCCAATGAGTATCCTTATGAACAGGGCCCAGAATTCTGTGCTTCACCCCTGCTGCCAAACATGGAGTAGCTGGAGAGCGTGTAGGTGAAACTCCCCCATCCTTCCCCCTGCCAGACTGAAGCTATCAAAATGCACCAAAGAGGTGAAGATCTTCACTTTTCCTTTGACTTTTTCCCAGCAACAGCGTCCCGCTCCACCTTTATTGTGTGAGCCACAGTATCACTCGCTCTGCACTTGGATCCTTTACCCCCACGTCCCCCCCGTGACAAACGCGAGTGCTTAGCTAATGCAAGTTCAAGAAAAACCCCAAAGTAAAGATTTTATTTAACCCCCAGGTAAAGATTAGTGGTGCTTCAGTACTCAGTAAGTTAAGGGATATAAAAATTCCTCTGTTAGTTTGGCTTCAAATTAGCTAATACTCATCTACGAGAGTTTTATAATGCAACTTTATTTGTATGAAAACCAAAATGAGTAAATACCCAGTGAATTTAAAACATTACTCCAGACATGTAGGTCCTCCTGAGAATAACAAGGTAAAACCCTTGAAAATATCAAACCCTTTTGAATATGAAACAGTATGTAGCTTTAACCCATTATTATTCCAGAAACAGTCTTTTACACTCTCTGGTGGTCTATAGACTTATTCATATCTTTTATTTTTCAATTTATGAAAGATGAAATTTATTCATCTTTATCTTTACACGACTTTTCTTGTTTTCTTTATCCAGAAAACTATGCATCATTGTTATGAGTATATTGTCAGGTCTGTGCTCTGAACATTGAATTCCAAAAGACCTGGACAGACAACTACAGTATGAAGCTCCTCTCAGATTTACATGTTGAGAAACAAACTCTTGTTGCCAAGAGTTTTTTTTTGTGACACATTGAGAGGAATGTTTTTCTAGTTTTAAAAAATTGTAAAATAATCTAAAAGAATCATAAGCAGCTGGTTTTCTCCAGGTATTTTACCGACCTTTAAGCAAAATAGATCATGTATTCTCCTGTTTTATGCAGAACACTATTTTAACCTTAATTGGTTTTGGAAGAATTGTTTGTGAGTTCTAACTGTTGGGAAATTATTAGGCCAACTTATCTTTAGAGACAAATTACTTGATCCAACTACATCAATGGGCTATCATGGGAGGCAACTTACTTTTTTGAGTAGATCAAAAATTTGGGCTAAGTCAACCCTAGAGAAAAATAATGAATTGAGCCCACAACCAGTACTAATTGAGCTGACTTAAATATTTGAATTAGAGACTTAAGTTGAGTTAACTTAAGATTTTAAGGTACATGAGTACATTATTATATGTTATAATATTAAATAACATGATAAATATATTAGTCATGTTGTGTCAATTATACAGCAATGTGAAATATTTTGATTGGCCAGCAAATTTCTCTAAAAGTTAAAGAAAACTTTCGCAACTTGTTATTACATTTTTTTATATTTAGGCGTTTTTTGTTTGTTTTTTTCAATGTGTGTACACACAAAACCAGTAGCGTTATTTTCACGATCTCACTCAAAGCTACTGTATTCTGAAAGATTGAGAGCCCTGCTAGATAAACAATAGAATAAGTGCATTAATGTAGCAGGGGATTGTATAGAGAAATAAAGCTAGTTTTACCAGTTTTCTCTTATTCTGCATAATCAAATGTTTCATTTCGACTTAAGTTCCCCTTGCAGAATGAAGATATCTGCCTTACAGAGATACATTTAAATCACACACATTTAAATCATTTCCAGCTAAGTAAAGTGAACCGGCAAAACAAGATATCTTTCTGCCAAATAATTGTCTGTTGCTGAAATCATTCCAGCATTCCACTGAGTCCAGTCATTCACACCTGCGTACCTGAGAAGAGATAGAACTTGTTTAAATTACTTCCAACTAAGTAAGATAAACTGGAAAAACAATATGTATGTTAGTATGGAAGGTGAAAACATCTCAAGTATTATGAGACAAACCTCCTACAACATTTACATTACTCCTTTAGCATGGCATCTTCTGTAGCTTGTCAAGTTAGACTCAATACAATGATCTTATTTAACTTCTAATCATTTTTACTTTATTCCACATCCCTTTATTATGTTCTCCATGTCAAACCAGTTGAGAAGCAAATAAAGAAATGAGTTTCATAATTTAGATCTTATTATAGGAGTCTTTTTCCGCTCTGGAGGAAGAACCATGGCAGAAAGTGAATCTCCTAAAGTCACAACATAATAAAAAGAATAAAACTGAAACACTGTCACATGGGTGCCATTGATAATTTCCTTTCATTATTATGGCTGTCTACTTTTACTTTAGCAAATGGTTTCATCTAAAACTTTAAAAGGTTTTTATTTTGGTTTCACTGGTGGTGGACATTAAAGGTTCTGTGTACAGTCCAATAACAGTGTGGTTAGGTACAAGGGGCGCCCAAGTAAAAGTGGGATTGTGCAGACTAACAGAACACGGATATAAGAGTAAAAATTGTCTATTTCTCTATATAATCTGCTACACTAATTCACTTATCCCAGTGTTTCTCTAGTGCTCGGATGTCATTAAGGTAGAAAGTTTTCTCAGTATGCCTTAGCCATGATCTGACCCTCAGTAATTATCCAAAAGGCCATTAAGCAATGCTTTTTCAAATGTATAGTAATGTTATTTACTATTTCATTATCATCGTCATTATTACATTTCATGATCATAGACGGTAGATAGGAACTGCTGATCAAGAGATTTTTTTTTAAATTAAATTTACCTAATTTAGTGCTTGAAATATTTGTTTCTTTATATGAATTGAAAAAAAATTGTTAGTTGTTTAAACTGACTGTTAAAATAATATTTTATTACAGTTACTTCAGCCTTTAGACTTGTTTTATTTCACTTCTATTCATGAAAGAATGCTGTTCTTGTTTTCTCATGCCTTAGGTTAATACGAAGTATGAAAGTAAAAGGAGTGGAGCGGAGGCGCATACACGCCTTTTTAATCCAAATAATGTATTTTAAATTGGGTACAGTAAAGTTAAAACCTTTCCTAAGAGTCATCCTCTTAGTGTGTGGTGTTGCTGGCTGTATAAAAGGCTACATACAGACAGGAACAAAACTCTATTAAAGAGAACTGCACACCATTGCAAGATGTGTTTACCTTGGAGCAAGTAAGTTTGGACTCTATGACAATTTTTATGTACTCTCTCTCTCTCTCTCTCTCTCTCTCTCTCTCTCGAACACTTTAATTTTGTTTAATTATTATGTGGCATTCTTAATGAATTAAGTGAAGTACATTTTACTAAAGCATAATAACCATTAGTCTAATTGGAGGTAATAATTCTTAACAGTATTAAACAGGTAAACTTGTACTTGGTTTTAAATCCATCCAAATGAGTTTCTCTGCATGAGAATTTGAACTTAATATTGAATTTAAGACAGAGGACTTTAGGGAAAAGCCTCAAATAAATGTAACACCTAGAAATCTATTAATTATTACAACAAGGGGAAAAAAACAGATTTATTAGCAAATGTATTACATTAACAATTTCTACTGTCCACATAACATCACAGACACAGATAACCATAGCACTTCTTTTCTTTTTTTTCTGAACATTCTATTAGATATAGTAGACAAGATATAGTAACAAAACAGCAACTAAAAAAATGGGCATTTGGGTTTGGGTTGTTTATTAAACTAACAATGTTTGATATATCTGTTTTTCAATATAAAACTGTTCAATACCTTTCATTATCACAGGTCTTATATTATGTATCATGGCACTACGTGGGAAAATGCTCAGAGAATCCGAGATCATGGATTCATTCCATCTCAGGATGGCCCACTAGGGTGTGGGGTCTATCTAAGCCATGATTTTAAAAAAGCTTCTCAATATCCAATAAAGTGTGAATCTAAGATACGAGCTGTCCTAAAAACGAAAGTTCGAGTGGGAAAAGTGAAGATAATTGTTAATCCATGGGATCCCCAACAGAAGACATGGTTTCAGCATGGATATAACACAGCTTTTGGTACTGAGGAGATCTGTGTGTTTAATCCAGGGAGAATTAAAGTTCTTGAGATTATTGAAAAGTATAGCTATTAATTCAGCTATTAATATGAAACCTACAGCTGAAGTGTGATTGGACTTTGATAACTTTCAGCTTATTGATGAATAGGTGAAAAAATATACTGCATGTGAGACATGGCTGTGGGAATGTTCTTGTATGCATTCAGTGTGATATTTGTAAATTTGTTTGTATGGTAATTTAATAAAGCTTGGAAGCTTACTGTTCAGAAAATAAAAGCGACTGTCCATGTGTGTATGTGTGTATGAAAATTTACAGTAATATACCTAGCAAGTGCATATTTAACTGGCTTGATTAGGCATTTACTGTAACATGACACTTATAGAACAAAGTAAAACAAAAATAATATTTATGCTATTTAAAATAGTTTAGACTTTCTGGAATATTATTTGAACCTGATCCATCCAATTTTAGATGTACATTTCTTTGCTTTGTACTGAATGAAATTGATCACGCTTTCCTCACACGTAAGGATGTGTGTATATATTTTCAGACAGTGCTGTCTGTGCATCTGCAAGAGCCACAATCAGACAATGAAGTGTTATCATGAAGCTGAAGTGGTCCAGAAAAAAAGCCTCACTTTTCAGACTTGATATTTTGTCCTAGATGCGTTCCAACACACAAAGACTAATCATACTGTATGCCAACAAGGTGAGTACTGTATATGACATATACCAGGTGTATTCAGGTAAAACCAGGACTTTTAATTAACAGAATAACAGAATGAATGTGTGATTGAGCACTTGTGAAATACACTAATATGTACCTTAGTTGGCATTTAATGTTACTAGAAGGTCTTATTGCTGATAAACATCTGCAAAGAGATATTTAAAGTCTCTCTGTTTAAGTCATTTCAATCATTTTAGTCATTTCATTTCACTTAAGTGACCAACAACAGAGGCTCAAGTGCCTTGGAGTTCCATTATAGATGGAGTGAGGATTATTATTTGCCTTCAGCGTACAGGTAAAAACATGCATTTCCCTAATCAATGTCTCAAATTATTAATGTTACGGCGACCTTATTCCAAAATACCTAAAGCTTAGGTGTTGCTATTGTATAAACTGTGTTGTTTTTAATGTTGCCAGTAATCTACAGTTGCATGTTTGGAGTGTGAATGGCATTTGGACATCTCTGATAAACTGCATCACGGGTGTGTCCATTACATGTCAAGAAGATCTGTCAAAGTTTACAGATGGTTGAAATAATAAACATCAGTTGAGGAATGAAAGGGGTCAGTTACAACAGTTAGGCATGATGCAGTCCCTAGTATGTGACCCAGTAAGTGATGAAGTCAAAGGGGGGCTTCAGGAGGAAATGAATGTCACAGTTACAACAGGGTTCCTCCAGGAAATCTTGAGACCAATAACACTTACAGTATAAAGCAGCAACTTCCAGAACGAAAAATGCTGCATGTAGCTGCATGTCTAAACACTTTCTTACAGCTAAGAGCGCTAGCCATGCTCATTCTGCTGTCATTCTTAATGGCATTATCAATGCTAATGACAGAATGCATGCCCAGGGAGAGTTCCACAACAGGAGGTGCTTTCATCATCACAGAGCACTGGAGTTCACAAAAATACACTGCCTAGCCAAAAAAGATCTATTTGGATTTAGAGGGAACCATTTGTGTTAAAGGGAAAGATGAGAAGGAAAAAAAATCTTCTCATATTGTGACCCCATATAATAAAGACTGTCCTTTTCTTTTCTCATATGACCTGAAGAGAAAGCTGTCAGAGAATGTAAGGTGCATTTTCCACATCGAACTGGAAATCCTAGCGATTGTCAGGCAGTTTGTCTGAAAAGTTTACGAGCAACCCTTGGCATTGAAAATATTGAGAGGGCTTGTTTGAAATGTTTAGATGTAGTTACTGACTTAAAACAGTATAACTGTTGTTAGGTATTTAGAGCTAAACTCTAATGGTTTAACGTAGTTCATAGACTTTGTAGGTGGCTCATGGATCTTCATAATGAATAGCAGATCCCCCCCCCAAAAAAATCTTTGTTTGGTGTTGGCATAGAGAGCATTGTGCGGTCATAACAGAGTTCTCATAAAAACCTCTAATATGATGTGTGGAGTACATCTGCTAAAATGGCTAAGTCCAAGCCTGTTATTAAACTACTAAATAGTATACTTTAATAGATAGCAAATTGTGATTTTCAATATGGGGGAGTGTGAGGCAGGTTCACAGGTTCTGTAGTCACAGGTATCAGTTTTTAACAAAACTATACGTAGTATAGAAGAGCATAACTATGTTCAAAGCTTTCTATGTTCCTAAATAAATTAAGCTGGATAATAATCAGGAAACATTTTGTCTTGAAGTTACATTTGTCTGGAACAGAATAGGAGGGTTAATGTAATGAACAAGGGAACAAGGTCCTATAAACCTATGTACGTTCCCCACTGTGCCGAAGAATATGACATTCACCAGGGTCAGATTAAACAGCCAACCAACTTTTATATTCTAATAATCATTTCTTATTTGTCTTTAACCATTTTTGTTTAAACTACCAATTTTTCCTATTAAAGGATACAGAACAACATACTTATCACAAAAATACATTTCAAAGGTTTCCCCAATGCAGACATACATTCAGACAAAACATGGTGTCGGTGCAAAAAAGTGTCTCACCTAGGTGAAAAAGTGAATATAACACCATTTATCACAATACTTAATGCTTCTTACTTACCAATCCATGCTTCATTTTTGAAAATATGCATACACATTTATATTTTTTATCAGATAAAAAGAAACATTTGCCAAATACAAGTGTATGCCCTTTTTATGTTTTAGTGTTCGTAACATTTTAAAATTCAAATCTTTCAACAATCCTCATTGTCATTTAGGTGAAACTTGGGCAATTTTGATTTCACATGAAAAGACATAAACTTGAAAAAATGTAAATATTCTAAAATGCAAAATTGATAAGATATTGCAACATGAATTTGATGGTTACCGACACTACAGATTTTTTTGCTGGTAAAGTTTTTACCAAAAAGCTATTTTTTATAGGTCATATGCTTCTAGAAGCTTACACCAATTTTAGTATAAATACTCATAACTACGTATGATTAAGTTTCATTTTAAATTATCATTGTTCAAAGCGAGACAGTATAACGCTAAAAAATGGCTGTTTTTGAGGAACATATAAAATCATCTCTCTCCAAAACAGCTGAAGTTCAAGTGAGCAACTTGAAATTGTTAGCGAAATATTGTTGCATAAACTTCAGAAGTAGCTTCTTTGGCACACACATTTTCTATATTATATGTATAATATATATATTTTTTAATTAGCACTAGTATTATAGATATAATTTTTTTTAATGAAAATTCAGAAAATTAACCTCTCGAACATGTAGTTAATTATTTTGTCTAAAATGCAATATTCTTCATTCATAAACAAAGATTTCGAAAGGCACAACTGTCGTTCTCCCTGTTTATAATGGAAATAAACTCACTTCTTAAATCTTTTAAACTAATTAGATTTAATAAAAAGAATAGACTTTCCAAGCAAACTCCATGCACACAGACCTGAGTCGGGAATCGAACCTGGACGTGCAAGGCAACAGTACTAACCACCGTGCCACCCTTATTTTGTACCCTCATATTATTAATACTTTATTGTCCTTTGTTTTTACTTTACTATACTTAATGTGTATTTTTACTGTACTTAATGCCCATTGTATTTTTTTTTTATATTGTTCCAAATTATTGGCCCAAAAAATAAATAAATCACACCCAACAGAGTTGTGAGGATATAAGTTTATTTCTCAACGAAGCATTAGCAAGGTCAGGCACTGATATCTGGGTTGCACTCGGCATTCTACTGTAGGTCACCCCAACAGACGTGTGCAGAACGCTTGACTTCTTTCACTCTAACCTTAACTCATAACCTTGGTTATGCTGGAACAGGTTCGCCCCAGTGAGCTCCAGTGACAGGAAACAGTATACAAAGACATTCCACACAATTGTGTGCTTTAAACTTTGTGGCCCATATATGGAAGTGACAGTCAGGTGTCCACATACTACAATGTAGTGTTATAGCAGCAGAACATTTGGTAACTTACCTGTTGATTGTAAGCAATGTTATATAAAAATCCACTTTTAAGGTTTTTATTTTTTTTACGCAAAAGTACTGATTTTCCCCTGTTCGATCACTGCGATCTGCCTCAGCTGGCCTTATATGAGCCTGAGATGTTTATCTTTAAACAATGAGTGATAGAGCATTCTCCTAGGTAGTGCCAAGGCTTTGGAACGAATTTCCCCTTAACGTTCAATACTGTAACTATATCTCCATTTTAGTGTCTGTTTTATATAACTTTATTTATTTGTTTATTTATTTTTATACTTACATTAGCGGTTTGACTGATCGTAAAAAATGGTCAAATGACCGTCAGCAATGGCATTTGGAAATAGCTATTTAATCTGTTACAGAGAAACACTGTTATGATTAAACACTTTCATTAAACTAACAGCACTAGAAGTTTAGCAGCTTATTTTTAATGATTTTATTCTCCATTTTTTATTTAATTCTGTTTTTAGTTTCTTACCTTTTATGTCCAATATAAAGTGTCATTGGGTACTTGAAAGGTGCTTATAAATAAAATGTATTATTATTATTATTATTATTATTGTTCTATCTACATGTTTAAAAAAAGTAATAAAAAGTAATTGTCTATATAATGTCTAGTTAATATAAAAATAGCATTGCGAAAAGTTCAACTAAAAGTTAAATGTAAAGGATAAATGTAGGTCTTGCATCTTATTTCTTTAGCTTGCTGACTTTTTTTTTGTTTTTTTAGTCTAGAAATTTCCAGAAAGGAAGCATTGACCCATGATCATGCATGTTGTCTTTCAGGTCTGCATCTTCTTACTGAAGCAGTTTGGGTCGAATCAATCTGTCCCAATTATCTGTCTCTGCAATCTTAACCCTGGTTCTGGCTTTAAATATAACCCATGATTTTGAGTATATTACAAGAAATAACCATAACCTTTTATTATATTTTTTATGAGTTTTTCTGCTTATAGATTTGAAAAATATGTTTTTTTTGTAAAACATGATACTGTTATTACTGCTAAAAGACAACACACAAAGCTCCCAACACACTTCTCTGCTCCCAGAATCTTTCATTCCTTTCTGCCTTTCTGGGCAGAAGTGAGTGTGTTAGGGCAAAAAAAGGTTATGAAAATTACAGAAAAGCGAATATTTTACATGTAGTCCATGATGCTTTGTTCATGTAACATTAGAAAATGGTAATTATGAAAAAGTCTCAGAATTTATTATCACTGTATTAGAATGTAGTGAATATTTCATGCACTGTTGTAATAAGTCAATTTATTGATGTCATAAAGTGCCCCAGTTATTATTGATATTCCTTATACATGATTGCTGACTTTGCCTTTAAGAAGATATTCACTGATCAGCCATAACATTATGACCACTGCCAGGTGAACTGAATGACTTTAATCACCAATAATATGCACCAGCAAACTGGTGACAGAATCATGGGCACCCAGGGCTCACCCATGCTAATGATAACAATACTCCAGTCTGATCCAGTCTGATCCAATCCCATAATTAAAGAACCCCATAATGCCAATTGAGCCTCCAAACTCCCCAGATCCTAATCTGATCAAACACCCATGGGATGCACCAGACAAAAATATCCCATCCACAGAGACCCCACCCTGAAACCCACAGCACCCAAAGAATATTCCTGCACATCCACAGCACATCCACAGAGGTCCCATAGAGCCACACCCCAAGGCACAAAACCTGGCTATAAATAAGTGTTTAAAATAATATATACACTCAGCAAAAAAAGAAACGTCCTCTGACTTTCAACTGTTTTTACTTTCAGTAAACTTAATGTGTAAAT
>JAOVVB010093241.1:0-13279 GCA_028570985.1 Heterobranchus longifilis
CCCCCATGTTAAAATGCCCAACTTTACAGCAGAAATAAACGTGTTTACAGCCTGGTACAAAAAAAAAGCAACACAATGCAACACAACGCCAACATGACACATTCATTTAACAGTATGAATACCGACTGTAAAGACTATCTGGTTTAGTATTCACAATCATCCAATGCTCATCATGAATTATGTAGATCCATTCTGAAGAAAAATATGGTACCGGTCCTTCACTGTTTCACTTTGTACACCGTGTAGGCCAACATCCCCACATTCAATCATATCATCAGCTCAACACCAGCCAGGCTTGAAATGGAGCCCGTTTTCCTCGCTCTCCTCTATTCTTTTAGATGAGTTGCATGGGTCTGCTTATAGTCCGTGTGAAATGAGCTGAGCTAAAGTGGTTTTGCTAGGGCAGTTATGCCTGAACCAGAGAGAGAAAAATGAATGGCTCGGTGTTTCACTTGGCTGGATGGAGATAGGAAATACAGTTTGAACATGGAGAGAAGTTCTATTCAGGAAAATGTGCATGTGTGTATTTGAAGTGAATATGTGATTATGGCAAATAATATGTGACGTGCCCCGCATCTCTCCTGCTCTGTCCCTGGGAATATCTCTTACACCTTGTCTACGCTGGCCGTGCAGTGAAAGCAACACATCAGCAGCACGACAGCAAAGGGCTTCAGGTCCTCAGTGACTGGATCTGTTCAGCCACAAGAAATATTTGACACACGCTCACAAGACACAATCATGTGTGCGTAGTGCAAATGGTGTAGACAGCTGCATAGGGTAGAATAAAACAAGACTTTTGGTTTGTTGAGATAGAAAGCAAAGCCACTCTACCACCTGTACGCAATGAGGTTTTTTTCCCCACAGGATGGGCGTGATCCACCCTACTCCGACTGATTGGCCTACCTTGATATTCTATAGTCTGGCGAGTTTAACAAACAGTGCTGGGATAAAGCCTTACTTCCTGTCCGCACTGGAAGTCCGTGCCCATGTTCTCGTTCCCAAAGTCCCTTTGCTATATGAAACAAACAACAACCTCCGAGTTATCAACCTACACGCTGAAAATGACAAATTTTGAAAATTTGGATGGTGCAATAAGGCAGGCCTGCTCTGTTCTTTCAGTGAATGATTGTAAAGATCTACAAAGAATATGTTTATATCATTTTCAGGTTCCCTCCCGACACTATTTTGCAGATGCACCGTTGTGCATCTGCACGTCAAAAAATCCATAACGTTTTTTACCAGCCGTCCGGCCCCGTCTCTCTCTTCGTCATTTGGGGTGCGCATTAGAGAATGCTGCATGTTCCAGGACTGGGCTCACTGGCCAATCATAAAGTTAGTTAAACTACAGTTTAAATTACTGTACATCATAAGCTTCACTGTAGCCTACTGTAAAATGGTGGATAAATTGTTTAGAGAACCACAACCCCCCAAAAATAATTCATTTCACTATCAGAACCAGGAGTTATTGGCTCGGCCGGCGGATGTCTCTGGTGCATAGAGAGTGTGTGTTAACATTCAGCAAAAGTAGCTCACAGCAGAGAGACACCCAACAAGAAGTATGGACTAGAAAATGTCAAAATGTAAAGGAAGGGCCAACAAAAATTAGAATTAAAGAAAAAAGGAAGCAGGCATTTTTTTCATCAACATCACATCGACTCCTTGCTTGACACCACAGTAAGACTCTTAGCCACGCTAGCAGCTCTGTGATGTTGTACTTAGGCACGGCAGTGCTTTACACTTAATGCTGTCAGTAATGCTCACAATGACAATGTGAACATGCATGCAGGTTTACCATGGTCATCTACAGCTGAGCGAGGCTCATGGGAATGACAACAGAGTATAGACTCCATTTTTGACCTGATCCTGGTGCTAGATGAAGGGTTCACCAAAGTCAATACAATTCATCCTGAAGGGGACATGTCTGTGCAATATTTCATGTTAGAATTCAGCCCCTGGGGACCATGAAAGTCTGTTCAAAATTTCATGGAAATCCATCCAATAGTGGTTGAGATATGTCAGTCTGGACCAAAAAGGTAGACCTGCATTACCGTCTCTATAAAGAAGCTGCTAAAAAGACCTGTTTCATCAGATGCTTCCTCAGAGGAGTGTTTCCTTCATACAATAACACACATGGCAATTGCAAAGAAAATTGATCACAGAAGCTCGTAAATTAACATAGAGGCATATGAGCATAATTAGAGAACATGCTGCATCCAAAACTCTTGCTCAAAGCTGTGCCAAGTGCTTTCAAAGGTCAGACTAATCTGAGGGGAGGCTTTTAACTGGATGATACCAGATGTAAACAAACAGCATTGGCCATTCATTATGGAAAGCTACTTTGATTTATCTGATAGACATTTTGTGCATAACAATGTACTGAAAGGGCCCAGAATGTGTGGAAATTGAAAAATTATAGGTTTGTTTGTTAAAAAACAAATACCATGTATTAAACAATGGGCTCATACAGTATTTGTGGGAACCGACAATGAAGACTGTGGATGTCTCAGTGAGTTTTCCTGATTTCCCTAATAAGGAAAATGAGGTGAACTACAACGAACCACAAGCTGTATGCAGCCTTTGTCTGTTCTAAACTTGATTAATTGATAATCAAATTCCAGTCAAAATGGGGAGGAAACTATCCAAATAGGCAATACATTTATTTTAACCTTTGAAAGAAACAAGGGAAAAACTGTCCCAGGCACTAATCCACATACCAGCTGTAATCGAATAAGCATTATAAAGACGCTAAACTGATTCACGTGGCTGGAAACATCCGAGGCTTGACCAATATTCACTTTCTATAAAGACTCCACAGTTTTCTGGCCACAGAGAGTGGAGTAGAAACACTTGAATGTAAAAAAAAAAAAAGAGATTTAATGCAGTTAGGATAAATAGCTGCAGAGGGAGTGGTTATGTAGCTGAGAATATTACTAAATTATTTTTCATTATGGTACTTAGAAGAAGCTGTGACAGAAAAAGTGTTTCTCTTACTGGATTTCTATTTGTGATTAATATGGTAAAACAAAAATATGCATACAAAAGCACAAAATTAAAGGAACATTTTTCTTCTTATTCTCACAATTGAGTGTTTGGGCAAACGGCACGAACCTCCTAAAGTTTACATTTTACTGCAGAGGGATCTATCAGCCGACTACCAAACTACCAATTCATCTGCAGTAACCCCAAACATTTGCACTTATCACTTCATATATAGCATGGTTCTACTTCAACAGAGGTAAACATATATTACAAAAATGTCCTGAAAGATCACTGCTTTGTGCGGGTAGTTGGTGCTGTGCTGTGGCCCAGAGGTGCCACAGCACAAACACAAAAAGCCACAACACAAATGCAAAAAGCCAAAACACAAATACAAAAAAGCCACAACACAAATGCAAAAAAGCCACAACACAAATACAAAAAGTCACAACACAAATGCAAAAAAACAGTACAAACACAAAATACCACAATACAAACACAAAAAGTCACAACACAACAGCAAAAAAACCACAACACAAATGCAAAAATTCACAATGGAAGTGAGCTATTGTGAGATGTTGACAAAATAAGAGTCTGACTATTATTGCACTACCTATAGTGTTAGGATGACTATGCTCCCTGTTGTCCGATAGTTTCAAAGGAAGGCTTGAAAATAAGATACTAGTCGGTTTATAAGAACAAGTACTAAAAAGATGTTTTTTTTGGTGGTGCCACACGTCTCCCGCTACATGTCGACAGCAGAGAGCGTCCATTATAATCAGCTGAAGCTGCTCCACTGACCACAGAAGCAGCGTGCACCCCTGCAAGCACTACGCCATTCATCTCTATTTTTAAGCGGCTGGTCTTATTTTCCATCTGTGCCCTCCAAAACAGGTAAAAAGCGACATAGAAGAAGAAAAAAAAACAAGTGCAATCTGTTTAAAAGTGATTCAAATAAATAGCTCATCGTACCAGAGGCAATGCGACGCAGCAGAGTCTTTTTTACCTTTCACATTAAAACCAATCAATCACTGTGTATGCATAATCCTGTAATTAAAAAAATCCAGTTAATTAATTCAGTACCAGTTAATATTTAGTTTTTTAAACACGCACTTTATTGATGTCATTTGTCATTCTGTACATCAGGGCCCTGTATACTCAGTCCACCCCTGCATTTGGCTGACACATTACCAGCATGTGTGACTGTTTTACTCATCATCATCTCTTCTTTCATACATGTGCTCAATGTTCGGAAAACTCAAAGACAGGGACTTGTAAACTGTTTAACTGTTGTCGATGTATTTAACTGTAACAAATTATTATGATTTTTAAAGTTTTGTCAACATTTGTAAAATTATTCTGTGGCACAGTAGCACTTACACTATTTAAATAAAGCATGTGCTGCAGGCATTAAGAATGTGTGTGTTTCGGGATGCATTAGGCTGGGGATGAGAGGAGGACAATACAAAGCGATAAAGTAGTAGTTCCAGCAAGTAGCCTACTTCCATCTATACGTTCACCCGTGTGCCTCAGTGAAACAAAGTCTCCAGCACAGCAATATTGATCAGAGACAATTTGTTGTAGTTACACTGCTTTGATCACTGTCATCCATGGACACATCAAAGTCTGTCTGTCTCTCAAAAAGTCCAACTTCTTTCCTCAGTTTTCCTCTGAACTGCAGGACGACAGTCGGTTCCTTGATTTAAATTATCTTGCGAGGCAGTCCTCCGCTGCCTTTTGTCTTTGTTGTTTCTTTTCCATTTGATTTAGTTCCTTGTCTCTGAACCAGACTGTTCTCACCAAAAAAATGTCTGCACACGTCCACTGTGCAAGCAGCTTATTACCACCCATATTTACGTTTGTTGTAAGGCGGTAACCTCTGATGGCTGTCGTTAGTAATTATGGGTATTATCAGGTGACATAGTATAGAACGTAAGCAGGAGGGTTGGGGTGGTGGACTTTCACCCAGGAGACCGCTTTGAGTTATTTTAACTTTACCTAACAAACATAGCTATGTCACAGCTATGCCATGTGCTTACCAGTGTTGTGCTAGTTATTGAAACATAGTAATTAGTTACAGAACTAGTTACCTCATTAAAAAAGTAACTCAGTTACTTTACTAATTACTTCCACCAAACAGTAATGCATTACTGTGATAAGTAATGTTTTAGTTACTTTTTCAATCTTTTTTCACACGCACACACACACACGCACACACACACACACACACACACACACACACACACATTGTGCTCTCATTGAAAGACTTACCAAGAATAAGTAGTTCCTTCCCAGACCCCATGTCAAAGGCAAACCAATATCCCCACACAGCTGATGACTTTATCAGAACTATTAATAAGTTGTGCGTCTTGTAGATCTAGTTGATGTACTAAAAGTTTAGATCCTGTCACAAAGAAAGATTTCAGGATTTTTCAGACTTCTCTGTTGTCCAAGGTCCGTAAAATCCAGAATCCAGAATGAGAATCAAAAAACAAAAAGATAAATCCTTTCTGTAGAGGATAATTGTATGTATGGCAGGCAAAGTAACAGTGAACCTTCACCAGCTTTCTTCCTCTCTGATTCAGTCTCTCAGTCTGAGCACGCCTCGCTCTCCCCCCCTGATTCCCCACCCCTCTGTCTCTCTCTCTCTCTCTCTCTCTCCCTTTCACTTATCTGTGCGGCCTTGTCTCTGTCACGTCACTCTTTCTTGCTCTTTTCTTTCACTCCATTTCTTTCCATGTGAACACATTTCTCACACTGGCACCGTATCACATTGCTTGCACAAACCCCCCTTCTGTCTACGCCGTCTTTCACATTTCCCTTTTACGCTCCAGCGGACTCTATTTCAGGAGCTATTCACAACACTCTCATGAGAGACAGAAAGAGAGGAGGGGGCAAACAGAGACCATAGAGAGGCCGGTGACTAACACTCAGTCTAAACAGCTGCTGCTGTACTTGAGTTTTGCCAGTAAGTAATCGTATATCTGTTCCGTTTCTCCCCAACTCTCAATCTCCTCCTACTTTTCTGCCTTTCCCCCACAAATGTTCAGCCCTTCACCCAATTCCAGTGACAAACCTTCTGTGTGTTTTCAACCCCCCACACAGCAAGAAAACAGACTGGAAACGGATGCACGATGACCTCTTTTAAAGAGACCACAATGATGTGGTTCAGAGAAAACAGGGTGGTATATAACTCAATTTTTTATAACTATCATCTAATGACATAAAGCTCTGAGCTAAAACAATCCACACACATTAAAGCATATTTTGTCGGGGTGCACTGGTGGCTCACTGATAGAGAGCACGCCCCATGTACAAAGGCTAAAGTCCTTGCCGCAGCGCCCGCAGATTCCACGCCATCCCATCTCTCATCCCTTTCCTGTCAAGGGCAAAAAGCCAGGAAAATAATCTTAAAAAAAAAAAAGTAAAGTATATTTTATCACTGCGTTTTGGCGATCCGAACACAAGTATCGGCTATCCTGCGTCTCCAGCTGACCACTTGTGTTCAGATTTTGTCACTGCCTTCGTCACTTACACCGGAAGGTCAAAGGGCCCCGTGCACAGTTATTATATCCACACTCTCGGCAGTCACGTTGGCGTTTGTGTCGGTACAGTTGGAGATATCGCTGTCAGCAGAAGCCAACACATCTCATTCCATAGGGCAAAACGGTGGACTGTCACGAAACACTTCGTCCAACTTGTCGTAATGCGGGCAAGTTGGCGCGCTGTCACGAAAACAACCATAATACCCTGCGTTTATGACATATTTTCCTGCTATGTCCTTGTCAGGGACGCATCAGGACGCATTAGCGTTTACACTACAAAAGATATTTTCGGAAAGTGGTTTGAGTGATCGGATTACAATGCGTCTTGGTGGTCATTTACACTTGTATTTAGTCGGGGTGACCCAGAACAGTCAGCTATTCGATATATTCTCTCTCTCTCTCTCTCTCTCTCTCTCTCTCTCTCTCTCTCTCTGGCTTAAAATGACAACTGTTGCTGCCAGATTTTATCAGCTGTAGCTAGCTAGCTAATTAAGCCACCTAATGACCACATATATGAAACACTGGGGCATCGTCTTCATGTCCACGGCAAAAGCCAAGTCTATTTTGTTCCATTTGACTCACATGACTGCAGTGACTGTGTGTTGTGTTCTGAGCACTGCTGAAACACGGATGATCTATAATTCAGTGCTGTGCATGAACACATCCTGTGTGGGCAGGCCGAAGGACTGAAGCTGCTACTGCTCTGCTAACGTGCTGTTCACGCTTTGCCTCCTGTGTAGATACAGTGTAGTTATCCTGGGTAACGCTGACTAGAATCCAAATCCAATAAAGAGCAGCACAGAGCCAGTGTTGTTGCTGATAGCATCCAGGGCCGCCTTTTTACGTAACCTATAACCCCACAAAAGTGAGCTAGTTAGCTTAACATGCTAACGATATCAGTTAAAAAGGCTAAAAATGTCACCACTGTCCAAACTCATTAAATGTGGAGTATTGCTTTTGCTACAGCCCCATGCACACTGCCTCTGCGTGTGGAGAAATCCAAAGCGTGACAGGCCTACCATGCAGTTGCTAAGCTATGTTTGACAGATTGCTGTTCGGCAGAGGGGTTTTGGAAAATGGTCAGTTGAATTTCTCTCTACTTCTGATGCAAGAAGACACAAGAACAAAGATGCAAAACACAACAGCTGTGAAAGAGAGCACAGAAAGCCAGGTGGGAGGGGGGAAATGAAAGAGTGTGAGCATATTAGGTAACTGAGAGTGAGATGTGAGTGGAGTATAGGGATGGGGCAATAATCGATTTTATCATGGGTCGCGATAAAATTGATCATGATGAATTTCCATTATTGAGATTATCGTGAATATATGAATTGACTGCAGTTTGTTACAGTGTCCTATCTGATGCAATAAAAATATTTGTTTCTTAAAAAAAAGTTTTTATGTAAGGTCAAGTGATACCAGCGTGCCTTTATAAGCTTATTATCAAGCACATATCGTCCCATGCTTAGTGGAGTAACTGCATAACATCGGAGATATATAGCACAGGACCTTTAGACTCATGCTTTTTACAGATGTGTGAGATGGTAGTAGTCATGGTTACCATGCAGCACACAGCAATGTCAACCACATATCTTAAATTTATGTCACACTCATGAGCGTGTGGTTAACAACTCGCTTCTGTTTCTAGCGAGCAAAATGTTTGGGTATTCTCAGGGAGAGAAAAGCAAGCTGATATGATCTCTTTTCCTCCCTTCAGTCTCTCATCGACTCTGATTGTCGCTCTCTGTCTTGGTTTTCTTAAGCCTCCTCTTGACTCTGTCATCATTTTTCATCATATTCGCGCAGACAGAGGACCAGACATACAGAGACAAATGAGCAGACACATGGAGACAGACAAATCACCCGCACATGGAGGCAGGAAGAAGATGAGAGAATGCAACTTCATGTCTTCTCAGCATCTCTAGTAAACAAAAGGCTGAATAAAAACAGATGCATCTTAGTAACACAGCGTTAAGCCACTTTCACACATGCACTGCAACCCTGGACTTATCTAGACATTATCCGGAGGAGCTTTATGTGAGAATGCAAGTGTCTGAATCATTTGGACCAAACATTAAACGGACTTTACCCTGCCAGCTCCCTGGCACAAAGTCAGTGTAATGCATGTGTGAATAGAGCCGGCCATTGTCCGGAGAATTCACAGCGAGTGAGTGGGTACGTTGATGACATTTCTATGCTGCTGGCGTGAAATCGGAAGAAAACAATTAGTTGACTAATCGGCCATTTTGGTCTTAGTCGACTAAGATTTCTTTAGTTGATTAGTCATATACTTTTTTTCATGCTGAATGACTTATTTCCAAGAAACCTCTGAGTACATCTCTGGTAAACACAAGATTTAAAGTGGTGCTTTTCCTGATTCTTTGTGGAGAAACTCAGTTTTACAGACAAAATCATATGAGTGTTAGTCAACTATTTCTTTAGTCGAGCACAGCCCGAGAAAACAAACATCCGAGGGTTAAGAAGAAGGGTCATTTACACCAAGACGCCAACAAAAATGTCTAACTGGGAAGACTCAGGGATTCAGGAGTTTCTGTCAGTAATGGCCAACGCAGAAATCGTTAGACAAATTTAGGGCCGCACGATATGAGGAAAACATGCGATATGCGATAACGTTGTTAAGTATTGCGGTGACAATATTACTTGAGATAAATAAACAGTCGTATCATTTCTGCCTTTCTGCTGCTTTCATTATACTTCTAAAATACAACAAATTGCTTGTTATTTCTGACATTTTATTGAATGAGATTGATAGTTACATTTTAAAGAGCAGTTTTCTACCAATACTCTCTTTCAACTAACTCAAAAAATCCCTGAGTGTCTTTTGCGATATGTCGCAGTCTTTTGTGTTGATAGTTGATATTGAAAAAAACGATATATTGTGCAGCCCTAGACAAATTCAAGGAACAGCAAGACACTGGCCTGTTTATGACCAAATTACGAAATGTCTATGTGACCGCGGTGTAATCCGCGTCATGTCCTGCCTGCTGCGCGCTCTACCCAGGTGTCACCCCTTGCCTAAACAGAACTGAGTATTTCCAGTAAGTGGTTCTCACTTACTGGAAATACTCAGTCTGACACGGACAATCTCCTGTCGTGTGCTACATGTGTGAAAGGGCAACTCCAGACAATGTCCGGACCTGATTCTCTGGACATTGCCTGGAGTTCGTCTGAGAAAACTGCTTTAGTGTGCGTGTGCATGTGTTGTTTGTGTAGGCAGGATTCATATATCGATCTGTTGTTGTTTGTTGCTGATGTCTGCACCTCAGCAAGTGTCAGGCTGTGAAAAGCAACTGCAACTTTATCTGTAACTGTACGATTATACACTTTAATGTTTCCATATGGCAGTATCCAGTCTGTGTGTGTGTGTGTGTCTGTGTGTGCACTCATGTTGGCAGCCAGTGAACATTAATCCCACATGCATTTAATGGACGTCTGCCCATTGTGACCGTTAGTCATCCAAAAGGAGAAAAAAAAGTAATGTCAGTAAGAGAATGTTATTTATTTCTAAGATTAACAAGTAGCAGTTAGAAAGCTGAACATGTGGTTAGCCCCTGGGTTAGTTGTGAAATGCATGTGTGCATGAGTGTGTGACATATTCTCACTTGATTAAAATAGCTGAAATGAAACACTTCTGTGATGACCTTTTCACACTGACACAGTACTGTATGTGTACAAGTACACAAAATGGTGGCGTGCTAATTTAAATGCATCCATCTGTAGGCAACGACCTGCAGCACCACAGACATGCAACACGTGTTGTGCAGATCTGTGTTTGAGAAACATGACGTAACTGAACGTTTCTTCCCAACTTCCTGTGTCCTGAACTTAACTTTAGAAACAGTCAGTCCCTACAGTATGTAAGATCCATTCTTACATTTGTGCTTTTGTTTTTGTGTGTGTCTTCATCACTCAGACCAAAATAGGTTACACTGTAAGGCTTAAGTGTTCACGAGATATGGGTGAGGTTACATCGAGCGGACAGCTCCAGGGAAACAGTGTGACTCCACTTCTCACTTATAGTGTAAAAGAGGAACTTTGTCTTAAAACAACATCCTGATGCTTAACTCCACAGATTTTTTACACATACTTATACTGTAGGGGTCAGCTTACTCTACAAGCAGTCCTAGTCAGCCTGTGAAAACAATGTCTTATGTAGCTCTGGAGAATTTTGGCTTCACACTTTACATTATTAACAGAAAGCCTGCGTTACAAAGTGGGGGTGGGGGGTTTGAAAGAAGTAGGTATATACATTGACCCAGACCAGGAACTAAAGGTCAGTATATCTCTTGTGTGTTCCCCATAATATGTTTTGGGGGAAAGTGCAATACTAAATTGCTGGATTAGCCCTTTTATTCGTTAACAAGTCTGCAGCCATGCTAGCGGATCTGCTCAGCACCATGGATATGTGGACCAAATTTCATGCAAGTCCATCCAATATTTGTATGGATGTTACACTAAAGGCCAAAAAAGTCAACCCGCTAGTTGTTGAGATATTTGAGATATCAAAGTGCTAGAGATGTCAATTTTCTTTTTTTTTCTGACCGATAGCCGACCCCCTTTAAGTGACCGTTAACCGACAAGCAGGAAACTTTCCCAGGTCACCCGTCCGTCCGGCCCGCCAGAGCCCGAGGATTTTGGATGGAGCGCAGAGCGGATGTTTTAAAAATTTGGAGCGACGCCTTATCTCCCGCTCCGGTACCACTCACAACATGAGCTGAAAGCATGCCCGACACAGGCTCACATTACCATGGAGATGACAGTGCCCAGAGCACTGCGGCCTCCGGTGGGCTCTTGGCCGGCAGGTGAACGAGGAGCTGCGGGCAGCTTTCCTCTTTGCAGAGCGAATGTCCGAGTCTGTCTCCACCACATCAATCTGCGAGGCTGTCAGCTGTGTGTCTGTCTGGTCTCCTCTGTGTGTAGCACGCAGGACGGCTGATTTTAACCCTCCCGTCCTCATCAATATAGCGGCATGTGTCATGTCAATCTCCGTTGAGTGCTGTCCAGCAGTCGGTTGTGCGAGCAGAAAAAAAGAAGCTTAAAACACCTTGGCAGTGCAAAGATTGCACCAGCAAGTTAAGTAGCAGTTAAAAAAAATAGATTGTATAATGTTTTTTTCTTTTACCATGCAACAAACGGGTTTTATTACCTTTTAATTTTTATTCTAAAAATATTGTTTTTAACTGTTTAACAGTTAAACAGTTAATCATTGCCATCCCCATGACTGACATTACCATCCCGAGAGCTGACAGCCATTTTTCAAAGCATGAAGCATACTGTTTTAGATTGCTGCTGTGTTTCTATACTTCTCAGGCAGCCATTGCTTTCCATTCGTTTTTATATGGTGTGAAAATCAACTAGCACATGCAGGATTAAAACTTACACGAGTGACAACAGTCCATCACAATTAACGTCATTTATGCTTTTATTGTTGTCATGTTAAGTTTGCGCTGTAATCAGGCTGCAGATGGATTTTTACAGAGCTTTCCACTGTAATCTATGGCACGGGCTTCATCTGGGGATGTTTGCTCAGTTGTCAAATGGTGCTATGGATAAAATCATCATTTACTGCGCTTACATGTCAACAGATCCATGTCCTGAAGAAGATAGTGTGATATGGTTGAAAGCTTTGCAAAAAGCTAGTGAGTCGACCTTGAATAAGTTGGGATTGTGTTGTCAAAACACTGTTTCCAAGGTCAAGAACGAACTTCCGTGCTTAACGATAACATCCCTTTGATAAAGATACGAGCAGACACGATGATCACAGTGATGGATTAAATACAGTACCTCACCGTGCATCCAGGACCAACATTTCTCGATACAAATAAGCACCTTTGTTTTTAGCTTGATGACAGCATGTTTCTGCCTTGCATTTTTTGATTACCACATAAAAACTGAAATCAGTCACGACTGAACTGAAGTCGCGATACAATCACATGATGACCCATAGCTAATAAACTAAAAACACATACATTAGATAGGTGGGTGTGGGTGTGGGGTCAGATCCAGCAGAGGTGTTTGTTTATTTTTCGCTTCCTGACTAAATTCACAAAAATCTGAAGCAGGGCGGGCCCTGCAGATTTCATTAAACGAAAACATATAGGCTAATAATGTAGATTAAAGAGAAGTTTGAAAGATGTATTGTATGTATGTATGTATTTGTTTCAATCAAAGAGAAGAGTATTTAAATCATTGTGATCAAAGAGTCATGGGTCGTGGGAAAGTTTGAATGGATCCCCCAGGGGTTGTGAATAGATGAAATATTAATCAGCCGTTGTCAACTACAGACAGTCTCCCAGTAAAATATATTTCTTGCAATACCCCAGCTGCTCACAAATTCAGTGTTACTTTGAAGTCATTGACATACTGTATTTAAAAGTTTCTTCGTGTTGCATCTCAGGAGTATGTTGGAAAGTTTCTGTATTATGTTAGAAATGTGGAATAAAACTTTATAATACTGACAGATGACTAAGATGCCTAGAGCTGCTGGCACACACACATACTCACAAACAGGATCTTTCCATATGGAAACAGAGGAGAGTAAATGGATCTATAATCACACAGTTGCAGTTGCTGTTTACTTCCTGAGACTCAGTCGGGCACAGAGACAGACAAACACAAGCTTTGGAAAAGAGCTTTTCACTGGTTTTTCACCAAATCTGGCATCATATTATATTATTTTCCACCAGTCCAGGAGAACACACTTGAAACTGCAGATGACTAAAGAGATAAACTTTCTCTAC
>JAOVVB010093278.1:0-11083 GCA_028570985.1 Heterobranchus longifilis
TCTTATGTTGTAATGTCAGATGCATTTTTCAGCATACATACAAGTTAGCCTTGAAGCTGGGACTCATCTGTAGGCCAGTAAATGCCAGCAAGCTTGTACTTTCACACATTAAGTGTCATGAAGGTGTCATTGCTGCTGACAGCATTTGTGTTGTAATTCTGCCAATTAACATTGTTGATATTATTATGTCTGCATGTGTGTCTCCTTGCATTTAACAGCAAATACATTCACACATGCATCTTTGTAGCTCCTCTTTATGGCTGAACAAGGGGAACAGAGCTTGGACCTTTGAGACAGAGAAGGGATTTACAGTTACTTGCTTGAGATCCTGTTATGTTTATGGCGTATGGACCTTGGCCTTCCAAAGTGGTGACGCATCTTGACAAACCAGCCCTGAATGAAGGACTGTGAATTAGTCCCCCATCAGTATATATAATGTTTGGGTTTGGGGACACCCCCCACTATGTTTCAGCACTGTCTAAAGTTGTCGGCCAGTACTGTTGAACTGACAACCAGGGCCTAGTAATCTGTTTTAATTTCCTAAAGTGTATTATGATCTGAGTATGTGTTTTTAAGCCAGTGGCGGTGAGCTGATCAACTAAGCCAACCTACATATCTGCAAAAAGGAGCACATTTTGAAGCACCTGTTTTTATGATTCACCAAAAACTATGAGGGAAAAACATGAAGGGGAAAATGGCCATATCTTGGAATGCACTTAGATTTTAATGTATAAAGGAATAATTAGTAAGAAGTCTTCCTTTTGTCTTTTCAAATGCTGTGTTTAGAAAAACTATGCAAGACTCAGCCTACTGTAAGATTCATCTCATATGTGAGAAATTATGTAACTTGGTTACCTTTATTTATTTTTCAGTTAGTAAATGTTTTTAAACGTATTAGTTAGTGTTGAATGTTTTACTGTGATTTCACAGGCAGATTTTTGCTGGGCCTATGGATAGCTATATTTCTCTGTTGTTTGGGTACAGAGCTTTTCACACATAAGTCACGAGAAAAGGAAGTGCCTGTGATTTCCTATTGGCCTTGCTAACTGCTAGTGATGAGTATCATGTTTGCTTTTCCTGTGTTATATCCCCAGTTTCCCTGTCACTGTTTCCAAAGTAATTCTTGGTTAGAAACTTAAACTGTTGAATGGTTTACCTTGGATAAAGAATTCCCTGTTTCATTGGAGATCTCAGGGATTGTTATGCTTTTGTGTCTCTGTTGTCTTGGGGCAAAATGTTACGTATTTGCCAATAATGTGTAGGTCTTGAATACATGGCTTCACTGTACATGGAAATTTGTTACTTCCAGGCTAGAGTCTGACATTTGGCATAATAGACAAAAGGAGGATGGTGATGCAGCCCCTCATATCAGACACCACCAGTTCTTCCAGTACCCCACCCTTCAAATGAAGTGAGCAGCAAGTCCCTGCTTGTGTTCTTGAAACTTGTATAGTGACACCAGCCGCAAAGGTTGTTTGACTACTACTTAAATGGAATGTGTGACTGAGTTCTGATTTTACAACGTTTACTACAAATTCTATGTTTATTTTCAGTAATCAATAGCTAAGTTCTTTGTGAAGAACTTATCCTGTATTAGACTTCTAAATTGCATGGCCTGCAATGGAAAAAAAATAACCATGTATTGTTTCTTCTTTATTTAATTATTGCAAACTGCATTTGAACTTACATGTTCATGCTGAGGAGGAAGAGAAGAATCCAAACTTTGTCTAAATATTCGAACCACACCAGTTTCAGTCTCACTAAACAAAATACATATAAATGCTTGTTTTCTTCAAAACTGGGAGAGGGAGTAATAAAACACTCTAGGAAACTGCTCACATGAAGTCAGACCTAACAATGTAGTACAATGCATGTTTGAACATGAAGTTTTTTCCTGTTAGTGAAAGTATTACACATTACTTTATTACTGTCATTAATGAGTGATACCACTGTCAGTATCATTTTGTTTTTTTCTTACTGTGGAGCTGTACGTGACAACACAAGGAAGGCGGAGGAAGGGAATCATTATTCTGGGACACCACAGTGTATGCTTCCATAGAGTGAACAGCAATTATTCAAATTAATATTATCTGTACTTGGAAAAAAAAAACAAGGACAGGTTTTGAACACCACCATAAATAAGTTATGTGTATCTATACAGTTATTTAATTTGTGCACACATTCTTATATTTGGGTGTTAAATGCACTGCAATCCCTGCTAAGTACTTTGATATCATGCTGGCAGCAGAGCATACAGGAGGCCACGATGAATATTTCACAGGCTCTCCCTCTAGTTTGCTCCTTCCTCCTGCCTTTTCTCCTCCCCCTTTCTCTGACCCATGTGCCACTGTCTCTCTCTGTGACCCACTTCCCCGTGGAGGTCTTCAGAGCCCATTAGGGATGCCATCAAAGCAGGCTGCTTAAGATGTGTTCAGGTCTGTCTCTGCAACAAAGAGCCTCTGATTGCAAGTTAGAGAGCCACTTCTACCTTTTACATGGTGTGCATTGATGTTACTGTGTTGCCACTACATCATCACTCAGTAGGTAGCAGACTGTGTGTAGAATTAGATACAATAATTGTTTATTTTGCTATTAATAGTTGCATTCTACACATAATCAGTTTTGCATCCTATAGGCTACTCTTTATGTCTTTGAAACCTTCTTTCACTGTATGGCTGCATCACAGTATTTCGTTGCTGGCCAAACTGAAAATAGAAGTCACACATATAAAGTAACTGTGCTGTATAACAAACCTTTTCTTAAGGTATGTTGTTGGTATAGGCCTAGATCTATATTACCCACCTGTTTTATCCAAACCTTCCAAATCAGTAGTTTCACAGAGCCAGCAAAATTTAAAATTTGTAAAATGATCAGTGTGCGATGAAGGCTTACTTTTTTTTTGCAAAAGACAACATGCATGCATGACATGAATTCCAGGTAATTGTTCCCAAAATGTCATTCTTCTGCACATCTTCTGTTCAAGAAAAGCAATCATGCTACATTTTAGGCCTTTCTAGTCAGGGTGTTTTGTAGGTCTGTTTCCACAAACCCAGTCCATCACCCTCTCCTTCTCTTTGCTTTTTTTTGTGAGGAATGTTAACAGGTGAAAGCTCATCTCTGCTGCTTGCAATGAAATGAGTACAGACCGTCTGTCTGACCCAGTGAACAGAGTGTCTTTATTCCCTCTCCGACTCTGCTGCCGCTGTGAAGGGTTCCCTCTGCTCTTTCAGGCCTTGTGATAGTGTGTGTCTGCTCAGTCCAGCGAGACTTACATGCACTTCCTTAAAATCTATATCAAAAGTAAACAGATTTGGTAGCATGCTGAAGTTGGAACAGTGTCAGAAATTAAGGGGCACAAAGGGCAAAAATGCCCCAAGGAATCTCAGAATGCAGCTAAAAAAACGTGATCGAGGGACAAACAATTCCCCCAAGATTTTGGAAAAAAATACACTTATATTTATCAGTTTAGGCCAATATGCTAATCCTACATTAAGTCATCATTTTATTTTCATTCAATCAATTTAATTTCCATTTCCGTCTCTAACACACAGTCACGCAAACAGTGCTGTTACATATAAATGCACTGATAAGTTGTATGCTTTTTATTTACTCATGTTGGCACAAGAATTACTGTATGCATTTTAATCTGGGCTCATTTCACATAAAAAATAGCAACTTTATGCACTAGTTACTATAATGGTAGATTTGTTCATACAATGAACATATGCAGTGTGGTTGGTACACTGTCAAATGAAGCATGCCAGTTCTGAATATTTTATGGACAGAGCCATGATCTCCTGTCACATGCTGAAGCTTAAGTCCGGCTCAGCAACGAGCTGAGAAAAAGCCGAGCACAACCAAACTAAAGACTATCAGCAGTGACGTCTTTTCTTCAGTTTTCCTTATTCTCGACATTTCCCTTCTCTCTCAGGAATAGTCTAACCTCCTACTTGTCTTAAATATGCAGTGTGTTTCTCCATTAACTTGCCCCAGTGACAAAGCTGAGGCTATCCCAAGTTTTAATGTGCTCAGCAGTAAACATGTCTTCTGCAATCTTCACTTCCTGCTTTGAGCTGAGTTGTGTTTCCTGTCCTTTGACCAAGCAGAAGCTGGCTGACCTCATGTGTATCACCCAACTGAAAAAAGATTAGGCAAGGTTTCATATATGCAAAGCAGGCCAAAGTTAAGAGAATGAATCGTTGGCTCATTTTTGTATGCTGTTATCACATAAAGTTGTGTGGCTTATTTGGGCCAAATTAGGCTGGATGAAATATAACTTTAATGTCAATCTCTGTGTTACAGGTTCCTCTTAGTAAGAGGAACCTGTGAGTCAAAATATATATTTGATAAATGCCACTTGGTCCTTGCAAAACAAAATGTGGGCACCGGAAGTTGCAGTATTAAAATATTTTCTTTTTGACTTACTGATTAATGATAATGTTTCATTATCTGGTTTTGCTTTTGCTACATGAAAACTCCCATAAAGATCATAATACTATAGTCATGGCTTCAAACTGTGCCAGATGTCTGTTAAGAGATGACTCACAGGAACAATGTGTTGAGCTTATGCTTTGGGGGGAGTGTTTGGGCAAGGCTTAGTACACATTTCTATGATTTATGTTTGTTTTTCATGTCTTCAATTTTAGTTTTACATTTGTCTAATGCACACCTACTTCTGTACATTTGCACATCAATTCCCCTGGTCCACATTTTATTTACATTATATGTATTTTTATATATTTTATTTATACTAAAATATGTTTATTCATTCTTTTGTTTAAGCTGTTATGCTGAAGAAAATCAAAAGTACTACTTTTATTTAAGGTTATCACAATACCAGAATTTTAAACTTCGATACAATACTGGTATAAAAAAACGATACCCGATACTTTTCAATACCACAACAAAAAGAAAAACAAGTCCTTGGCACACAAAATAGGATCTTTTTTTCTTTCTTTTTTTAAACAACCTGCTGGTACATATAACATAACAAGTTCTCTGTTGTTTCATCTGTGCAGCCTTGGGTTGAAAATGTAATTGTAGATCTGTGTTGTTTTTATAGCTTTGGAATCAGTACTTTCGATACTATCAAATATGGATATCGTATTGTTTTAAACACGTAGTATTGTAAAAGTATCAAATTATCAATACTTTTGAGAACCTTAATTTCTTCCTGTGGTGTATAGTGCACTGTGTACATGTGGGAGCATGAGAGGACACAGTTTCATGTTTATACTAAACATGTTAAGGCCTAAATAATAAACTCTTTATCTGTAGGCCCAGCCCTAGTGTGATGCATGTTTCTGTGTCAACAACTTAAACTCTAAATTACCTGATGGTAATCTTGTCTAAAACCAAAGCTTTAGTGCAGATATACTCTACAGTTACACTACATTTTACTGCCAGCAGGAACAAGGAATTAATCTTGGTGTGTTTTTTTTAATGAAATGCTGACTATAATATTCAGCAGAAGATAACATGGTTGTTTTAAGCCTGTTTTCTGTTTGGAGTAAAACTTAACATACTGAATATGTTGTGTTTTCCAGCTCCCACTGGTGAGGTCTCCTCTTCCTCTGGCTCATCTACCTGCCTGAACTGAACGTCCCCTCGTCTAGCTCAGCCTCACCAGCCCCTGCACCAAGTCAACCACACTTCCTCCCTCTTCTCCCAGCTTCTTCTTCTTCTTTCTCCCAATTTTCCACACTGCGCTATGGCAGGGCGAGGCGGACCAGCACGGACCAACGGCACTGCAGCAAGCAACAAGATCTGCCAGTTTAAGCTAGTGCTGTTGGGGGAATCAGCGGTGGGAAAGTCCAGCTTGGTGCTGCGCTTTGTCAAAGGCCAGTTCCACGAGTACCAGGAGAGCACCATCGGAGGTGAGGCTTTGTGTATGATTCCCAGAATTGTCTCTGCTCTCTGTCATGCTTTAATGCCACCATAGCTGTACATCTCTTCAGCTGTAATTTACTAGCTCAGATTTTTTGTGGACTGAGAGAAAGCTAGACTTCTTCACCTCCTCTTGGCTCTGTTCTCAGGCTTTAGAAAGTCTAGCCTGTGACGGGAGACGCTGGCCAATCACAGGTCATTTCACAGAGAGGGCGCTCCTATTGGTTGTTCTACAAATGCAGATGCGCGTGCAAGTCCCTTCAGTGAAAACCTGAGTGAATGGCAGAAATTCCTGCAGAAAAGGTTGCTCTTCCAGCATTGGCAACAACTGCCTACACTGCATCAGCGAGATGTTCAGAGATGGAGATGAAATGATTAAAATGTATATTACAGAACTTATTACAGAATATTAATTTTCACACCCAAACAATGATGACAGAATTATAACACAACTCCTTACAGTTTTTTTTAACCATTATTGTCATAAATGCATCATGTTGCTGTACAGAATCTCCATTTTCGTGTTATCTTGTACTCACTCTAAAACATTTTCAACACGTCAGTGGACATAACATAAATGCTGAAGCAGAGAAAAAACATGTCCCCGCCAGTACAGAGGAACTCATTGCTTGTTGGTCTTAATCTTTTCTGTTGTCGGAGCCTGCTCTGGAGAAGGAGTTGCAGAACCTGTTCTTTGCAACTGATCACCTGACTCTCCCATAAGCCCCCAAGCTCCTCACACATGGCAGACATTTATATTGATTTTGCAGGAAAAAATTACATTTGTAAATATTTTTGGACAATGAAAAGTTGAAAATGGACATAAAATGACTTTAGATTGTCCTCTGCAAATACCAGTTTAGCAGAGGCGTGAGGTTACTTGAAACAGGAAGGAATTGAGACAACAATGGGGATTTCCTGGACCTCCTGTAGAGTAGTGAAGCTGGTGAAAGAGTGCTGTTACATTTTAAAGCAAGAATATTATAAGCTGTCTGTAACTTTGGCATTTTGCAGATTTGGTGGGGTTTAATGTGTTGCTTGTTTCTACTTTATGGTGATTACAGCTTGAGGGCTACAGAAGTAAACTTTTAACTGAGATGTTGAGTGCAAATTGTCAGTCCAACTGGAAAAACAACAGTGACAGGTTTCCACTGGAGCTGCTGACTTCTGAGACTGGGCTTGTTGTTCATTATTTCATTAACTTTACTCGGATCTTTCCCACTGGCCTCCCACAGCCTCGACACACAGAAGAGTCTGAATCCTTCAGCTTACTGCTGTAAACAACACTGTCCTCTCTTTGGCAACATGCTGGGTTTATATTCTTACATAAAAACAGGTGATCAGGGCAGCCTTATTTTAATGCTATATTAGAAATGTGTAGTCTACAACCCTGACAAACACTTGATGATAAACTGATTATTGATTGTTAATGTGGTTGATTATCAATTAGGCCTAAGGAAATTGCTCATAATTTCCCCTGTCCCTAGTAGATAGGGCTGCAACTAACTGTTATATTCATTATTGATTAATCTGCTGATTACAGAGCCCCAGATGAGATCTTCAAGTTCAACAGTCCAAAACCTGAAGATATTAAGTGTACAATGATGTAAAACAGCAAATGGAAGAGCAGGAACTCGTGAATGTTTGGCATTTTTTAAACTGAAACGATTAATTGATTGATTAAAGGGGCAGTTCACCCCAAAATCAAAAATATTTATTTTTCCTCTTACCTGTAGTGCTATTTATCAATCTAGATTGTTTTGGTGTTGAGCAAGTGTTGGAGATATTGGCCGTAGAGATCCTCTTGAATATAATGGAACTAGATGGCACTCGGCTTGTGATGCTTAAAGCGCCAAAAAATACATTTGAAAAACTCAACAGCAATGTCTGTTTCCAGAAATCAAGACCCAGTTACTCAAGATAATCCACAGACCACGTTGTGTGCAGTTTCAGGAAATACACCCGCCAACTACACCCGCCAACCGCATCACCGCGCACAAGGAAGCATGCATCTACTCATGGACGAGATGTAAACATTAATGGCGCCCCCCTCGGCTGAGAATAGAGCCTCTCATCCATGAGTAGATGCAGTTGTAGTTCTGTAGAAAGAAAATAGTTCCTACATGAAACTGCACACAACAAGGTCTGGATTATATTGAGTAACCAGATCATGATTTCTGGATTTCAAATGTATTTTTTGGTGCTTTGAGCATCATCTAGTTATATTTGAGAGAAGGCAGACATCTCTACGACTGATATCTCTAACACTCGGCAAATCACACCAAAACAATCTAGACTGAGAAATAGAACTAGAGATATTTTTTTGATTTTGGGGTGAACTGTCCCTTTGATTTTCTGTCAATATTAATCGAATAATCGTTTCAGTTCTACAAGTAGACTTAATCTGGTAAACTGTGAGATTAACAATCTGGTGTATTGCTATGAAGACATTCATATATTAAGTCGCAGCAGAACTTCCTTTTTGTGTAATTTCCTTTTTGTTTTACGTTGAACCAACATTTCTCCATGTTTCCTACATCTGATGAGTAATGTGGCTGTAGGATGTGTGGACAGGATGCTCAGTGCTTACACTCACAGCGAGTCAGCATGTTTTATATTCTACTGAACCTTGTGGTCAGCTGCATGCCTGGTCAAAGATTACAAAGCTTTAAAGTATGTGCAAGTGAGTGCTCAGTCTCTGTCATGTGACAGTCGGCTGAGTAAGCAAGTTGTATGCAGTTGTGCCTGCAGTGCAGTGCAAAGTTATGGTCTACAGTATATTTTTGTTGTACACATGATATGTTTTTCTCTTTTGTGCATTTCCATGACACTATTATTTCCCCTTCCTGGCATGTTTTCTAAATTGTGTTTTGTAGTTCCTGTTAGTTCTGAAGGTGTTATGTTGTTTCTGTTCCAGTCACACCACTAATACTGGACAATCTTGCCCACGTGTATAGGGAGCCTAAGTTTGTGGTTTTAAAACCCGGAAATGAGTTAGCATTTTAGCACTTCCAGTTCCCTCGTCTCGCAGTCAACAGGTTTTTTTAATGTGTTTTTGTCTGAAATAAGGTCTGTGGTTAACACAAACTTCAGATATTTTAACGTTTTGTCCTGCGACATAAAATATGTCGGTAAATACCCTGCTGGTGCATTTCAAAGCTTTAACGTGTGTTTAAAAAGGTGGCTAAATGAGACTACAGAGGTTGTCGAGGACATTAAATGTCACTGTCAGCTTAGTGGTGACGTGGGACGGCAACATTTTACCGTTGGGTAGTTCCTTTATAGCCCAACGTTAGTTTTTTACTTTTGGAGATTGCATTTATGCTTCTAAAATCATAAAAGTGGTGTTCATATGGAGATTATCTTGCTAGACAAAACGAGTAAGTATCATGAACTTGTGTTCGCCACAGAGCTTATTTTCTGCAATGATTCAAAATCCAATGGAAAAATCTCATTGGCTTTTTGACGAGGGAACCCTAACTTCCAGGTTGACCTACAAAAAGACGTCATCCCTTCGGCTCCCTATACAGCACCATACCTCCTCGAATTCAATTCAAATGTTATTTTTTTGCCTTTTTATAATTCCAGTGAGTAACGCTCCTCCTTGTTTCGTTATGGTCCAAATCACTGCATTTTGAAGTTTAAATATTAAACTTCAGCCCTGTAGATAACAATTCTGTGATTTTCTGCTCTGATTTTCTTTCTAATGTGTATTATTGTCTTTCCAGCGGCCTTCCTCACACAGACGGTATGTTTGGATGATACAACAGTCAAGTTTGAGATCTGGGACACTGCGGGACAGGAACGGTATCACAGCTTGGCACCCATGTACTACAGGGGAGCCCAGGCCGCCATCGTGGTCTACGATATCACCAACACAGTGAGTTACATGGAGTTACGAGACAGTTATGTCATTTGTTTGCCGACCCCTCTCTTCCAGTTTGGGTTGATGATTGCTTAATTCAAGAGACAGCTACAGACCTTTGCTCTTTTAACTCTGACAGTCATATGTAACATGTAACACTTCATCAGGGATTTAAAGTTTAAAAGCACAGTGTCTCATCTTTATGCATGTTTTTTTTTCAAGTTTTTATGTAATTTTTAACAGAACATTCCCTAACATAGGACCTCATAAAAATAAATAAATAAATACAAATAAGAAGAAAACAAATTTTAAAATAAAGGGGTCAGTTGTATATGAACATAACAATGGCATTTTCGGTGGTGCTCCATTATAACTGCATGTTTTTTTTTTGAAGGATACATTCACACGTGCAAAGAACTGGGTGAAGGAGCTCCAGCGACAAGCCAGCCCGAATATTGTTATTGCACTGGCAGGAAACAAAGCAGATCTGGCCAACAAGAGAGCCATCGATTTCCAGGTAAAGAGGGATTTTTACAGTCTGATATTAAAGGTTTACAATTATTTAATGAAATTCTTGCATAAATTAATATAGGCTGTGAATTTGTCCATCGTTGTGTTATTTCTTTAGGAAGCACAAGCATATGCAGATGACAACAGTTTGCTCTTCATGGAGACTTCAGCCAAGACTGCTATGAATGTCAATGAGATTTTTATGGCTATAGGTAAGTGCTCCTCAGGAATAATAAGGACACATTGATCATCATTAATCAATTAGTCGATCATCAGAAAATAAATCTGCAACTATCTTGATAATCAGTTAATGTTTAACTCTAGGGCTGCAACTTATGATTATTTTCATTATCGATTAATCTGCCGATTTATTTTGTTGGTTAATCAATTTATCATTTTGTTTATAATATGTCGGCAATGTAATTTCCCAGAGCTCAAGATGGCATATTCAAATTCCTTATTTTATCTGACCATCAGTTCAAAACTCTGTAATTTGGACTGTGGGTCAAATAAACGAGACATTTAATGTTGTCACCCCGGACTCTAGAAAATAGTTTTTACTATTTCCTTATGTTTTATCGACAAAACTATCGAGATAATAATTGGCAGCATAATCAATAATGAAAATAGTCATTTGTTTCGGCCTGACTGCCATGTTTCCATAGTGCAGAAATTAATGCATTATGCTTTTAACCAAAAACAGCCAAGAAGCTTCCTAAGAACGAGCCTCAGGGCGGAGCGGGCGCCGGTGGACGAACCAGAGGCGGCGTGGACCTGCAGGAAGCTGCGCCGCAGGGCAGAAGTGGCCAGTGCTGTGGGGGC
>JAOVVB010093331.1:0-13276 GCA_028570985.1 Heterobranchus longifilis
GGGCGGTGGGGGCGGGGGGGGGGGGGGGGGGGGGGGTACTGACCCTCTGTGGCTTGTTGGTTAGTGATGGGCAGACTGACTGTTTTCACGGTATCGGTTTTCATAGAGTTGATGTAAATGAATCGGACCTTTCGAACCTTTCGAGTTTTGATACTTTTTGCAAAACATGGCGTCAGTTTCTCCGTGACACACAACTTCTCTTCAATGCATTTACCAGTCAGTATGTATATGTTTACATTAATAAAGCTCAAATTTTAATGCATTGATTCAGAGTGTGTCATTCAGTCTAGTTCAGGCTGTCTTGACTCCAGTGAGTGACTCTGACGTCCTGATGTTTTGTGTGATACTGAGCAGTATCCTAGGTTACCGGCAGAGAGTGGGCGAGTGGGAAAAGTCAGGGATTCATGAGCACTAGTACGTTCGGTTGGTTCGACAAGCTGATGCGGTACATATCGGACACTAAAAAAAGTCGTTCAAAAAGAGTCGTTCGTTCGTTTTTGCCCATCACTATTGTTGGTCACCCTCCCGGCTTGAATCCACTGTAGATTGTGTCTGTGCTTGATTAGATTTGGCATCACATCCAAAGCCTCCATCTTTCCAATTATCCAGGAGCTTGGCAATAAAAAAAATCACCTGCTTCACATGTGTGAGTGCGGTGCCAACAAGTAGCCCAGGGCAGCGCGGAGACCTTCTTAGTCGCCCTGCGATCCAGTGACTTGGCAGGATCACAGTGAGGTTTCACGGGAGAAGCTGATGGAGGGTTCCAGCTTCACTCCGTTGGTTTTATTTTCTGAAGGGCAGTCATCGGGACACTCAGTGGGAAGCTAGGGGAAAGACAGAAAGAGAGAGAGAAATTTAGATGGCGATCAGCAAAACAAGTCCTTAAACATTTGTTGCAGAGCCAGGGATGAATTAGAGCCATTTCACACCTACCTCGTTTGGTCCGGGCTTTTGGACTTTTCAATTTGATCCGAACCAAACTTACAGGTGTGAAACCTCCACCGGACCACAGTCCAGACCCAACAGCCGAACCTTGGTCCGACAAAAAGAGGAGGTCTCGGTCCGGATCAAACGGAACCATGGTCCGGTTTCTTTCTAGTGTGAAAGCATTTTCTTTGGATGGTTCGGACTTTCAGACCAATTACAGGAAGTTCTGACGGCTATTGTCATGTTATAAAAGTAGCGAAGCTCGGCAACGTGACGTTACGATGCAGTGCGCTGCAGTGGCTGATGGGAGTGATGGGCCACGGTGCGCGGCCACTAGTGGCCGGTAACCAGACTTTGTTATTGAGTTGATACTTCTACAGTAGTCATGGGAAGAATGACTAGTTGTGTCGTTGGTTGTAACCGGCTGTAACGTCCGTTCACATATAGGGAGCCGCAAGGATCACCTCTTTTTGTAGGCCAACCCGGAAGTTAGCGTCGCCAAGGGGAGAGGGAGGGGTTTTATTTTGTGTGGTGTGTAAAATGTTCTAAATAAATAACAAAATGCTCTAAGTAAATAACAATGTTGAAATTGAGAAGTTTGGACTTATTTTTACAACTGAAATTATTGTTTTTTTTGTACTGAAAAAGGTCCTGTCAGGTACCGGTACTACTGGTATCGGTTCAAATGGGACTGGTACCCACCCCTAATGTTTATTTTTTTTAAATGGTTTAATAGCAAGGTGTCAGTCTCTAAGGTGCTCTCTCCCAGCTAACCTGTTTGATTTGGATCAAACAAACTCTAGTGCGTTTCGTTTGTTTAGGCTGCTGTGAAAGCTGTCAGTTGAACTCTGGTCTGGACTGAGACCCACCTTTTCAGGTCGTCCCGGTCCAGACCAGAGTTCCACCAATCAGACTCTCTTTGTTTAGACTAACCAAAGGATTTGGTGATAATATATATTTGATGTTAGCATAAATTCAAACCATTAAATTCATCAGCTGATCATGGGAACTGTCAAGTGATCTGTAGAAATAATTTATGTAATAATAAAAGATCCTTTGGTAATCATAGTAACACGCTATGTGTGTCAGCACATGAGCAAATAGGGGTTAAAACAGAGGTGAGGTGCATGTGTGCTACTCCGTGTATAAAGAAGTGAGTGAAACGTAGACGTCAGTCTCCAGAATTTGACTTCCCAACATGGATCCATGTAGCGCTGCTGATGATGCAAGATGAAAGTCACAAAAACCACTCGATGAATGAGTTACCTATTGGTCTGTACATTTTCATGGATTGAGCTCTTGGTTTGTTGGTAATAATGACAATGAATGAATTAAACTACACACGTGAAAGCGACCTAATATCCATGTTATTGGTGAGGAAAAGAAATACAGTTGGGTTAAAACTAAGGGTGTAACGGTACACAGACGTCACGGTTTGGTGCGAGTTAAATAAAAACGGGAAGAAAACAACAAATGCAAGTGTCAAAGAGACAAAATCCCCTTGCTGGGGACTGAGAGCATTTTGCCCACTGGCAAATTTGGTAAACTATTTTTATTATAAAAATAAGTTTCAAACACTTCTGTATTACACTGTACAAACACTTTCCCAAAAGGCAATATGTCATGGACTATAAACTGAAAAGCATCTCTTATGCTATGAAATTGAAAATCCAAAAAAAATAAAATAAAATAAAATAAAAGTTGTGCATTAGGAGTACAGTAAGAGTAGCATTAAGATCTACTCACAAAAAGCAACTAAAATATGATTTGACAATTGTATTACTGAGGTCTTTCAGACATTTAAATGAGAAACAATCTATTCTTTTAAATGAAAAGAATAAATATAAAGTGGGAAAATACAGTAAAGGTGCATCTTTAAAGTTGATGATATGTATCGATATTTTCACTTTGCATCGATGATATTGGGTCGTCGCTAATTTAATCGATATATTGATCCAGATCGATGTATCGCTACACCCCTATTGGCTGTATGCCAATGTAAATGCCAATCGTTTCAGAAATTGTTTTTTTCCTCGTCCTGGTGATCGGCACATCTGAATGTGTGTTAGCATGTTTGATATGTTTTCCATCACATACCCTACAATGGTGAAGCAACACTGACACACTGTCCTTGTCTTATTCACAACTCTCTCTCCATTGCTGCTGTAGCTGACCAGGAATGTGCCTTTCTTTTGTGCTCACCATAGTGTGACTGACTCGCAGGCCAATCCGCTTGTTGTGCTAACCTCAGAACATGATGCTAAGAGCATACAGCTAACGGTTTCTGAGTGGTTCTGCATTACGTGCATCAATCTACATACCGTGTATTCTGCGTATGGTTGTATGCACTGAATCCTGACCCCTGTGACAATTCTGTATGACTACACAAACCGTTACAGCCTTCGTGATGTAAGGCAATGGTGCTAAAAACTGAACAAACATATATCACAATGTTCTGCTAATGCGTGAAATGTTGATCAAATTATGGATGCTAATTTTCTTTTTTTTTCCTGACCGATAGCAACAATCGTTAACTTTACCAGTACAGGAGGCTCGGACATATACGTTCAGCATCCGCAGAGAGCTGCGTTCTTTTAGCGGTCGCACAGCCACAATGTTGCGTGCATTAATGTGTGGACACATGCAGCCACTTTCCCAGCCACTTGTGCATCCGTGCGTCCGGTACACGCACACATACGCACACATATAAATGCCAATGTGTGCGTCCACCACATCCACTAGCGAGGTTGTTAGCTGTGTGTCTGCCTGCCTGGTATACTGTGTGTGTAGGGCGGCAGTCCTCATTTTTAATGTGGCATGTGTCAGATCTCCGCTGTGATTGCAGTCAGCAGTCGGTTGTGAGAGTCACACACGGAGCAGAAAAAAAAGGTACTTAAGAAACACACCTTGCTAGTGCTACTAGCAGTTAAAAAATAGATTGTAGGCTACAGCCTATTTTTCTTTTACCATGCAACAAACTTTGTTTTATTACCTTTTACATTTTATTCTAATAATATTGTTTTTAACTGTTTAATTGATAGGCCTAGTAATAATCGGTAATAATGTCAGTTAACATTTAAACGGTTAATCATTAACATCCTAAGATCAAATGAATTTGCGTCTTACCTTAAGATCTACTGTGTCACCCTCATGGAAGTCCCGGGGAGCGACTCCGGGAACATAGAAGGGCCGGACAACAGGCAACAACAGCAGCAAGGCCCACCACGTCTCCTGCAACACACACACCATTTAATATTTCACCACACAGACACAAACACTACATAATAGGTGTATACTATGAGATTTGACAGATAGCAAATATTGTGAGTGTATGTGAGACAAAAACATTCTAAAAATGAACTAATTTATTCATGCCATATAAAATACAAAAGACTTGACTAATACAAATAATGTAACTTTGTTACAGAGGTGTAGCACATCATGAGCTTCAAGTTATAGGCTAAGAGAATGAGAGGAAAGACAGTTGGTGTACTGAGAGAGTGTGCTTCAAATCTCTTCCAAGAAATGCCTTCAGGCAGCACAAAACTGAAACTTTTTTTTTGTGTGGAAAACAATGTCACATCAAAATGCATTACTCTAGCAGCTTAGGATGCCTGGCTTTCCTTTAACTTTAAACCAAAAATGACATTTCAGTGACTCTCCAAGTTTACCAAGAAACATAATCAGGGGTTTTACATATATCAGGATGTACTTTGTCTGGCAAAATGGATAAAGACACAGTATTAGCACAGTAATGGAGGGGGATCCCTTCAAGCCTCACATGACATCTAAGTTATTGTTTATGTGTGGGAAACAGTTCTTTGCTTTCTGAACTGGCTGCATTTATTGTTTGACAAACACAGTCATACCAACAGAAAAATAGGTTAACACCAACAATGTTGATGTGGAGTGGGCGAGTCCACACTTAAATCCAATATAAAATTCAAATTGACTGGAAAATGGACTTCATCTATATTGCACTTTGATCCAAATCACTTTACAATTGACTTCTCATTTAGACATTCAAACACACCAATGGGCAATGCAAGGCGCTGCCCTAACCAGAGGGAACAACTTGTTTTACTCAATATACATGATGACACTTTGACCCGATTTGAGGAGCCGGTTATTCAACTTATTGGACGACCCCCTTCTACCTGCTGATCCACAGCCACTCCAATTTTGGCAGAACTCATGCAACTTGACAGACCTAACAGTTGTATTAAGATGAATAGTGAGGAAACAACTGCAGTGTCCTGGCATGCAAAGCAAATACAGACCATAGACTGTAAAAATGATACAGAACTGCCAAATCCAAATAAAGGCTGTACTTGCTGCCAAGTGTTCCTCTACTAAATTCCAAGAGTGGGGGGGGGGGGTGTATTATGGATTTACTGTAACTATTTTGTCTTTAAGATAGCCTACATGGTTTCATGTTGACATGACAGAGTCATTTCATATGGCTTAATGTCAAAAAGTCTTTGATTGTGTGGTTCAATACTGGAAAACAATAGACACTAAATGATGAGCAAGTACACGGGGAGCACATGCATTTTATAGGCATTGTGAGTTATATGGCAGGGAAGGAAGTTAGCAAGCGTGGCTTCTGACACACACGACATTTGTGTTATCATACAGTAAGCACAGTTAAATGACATAGACTGTGTTAGTCCACGTTGTTTGTGTTTTTGTAGCCGGTCTGCTGCTGTCATCTTGACATATTTCAGCTTTAACAGTTACACCGATAACAACCTCAAACTGACGCTGCCTGACAGAGCTGCTAGCAGCTAACGTTAAGCCAAAGTTCTGCTAGCTGATTTCTCTTGACTGTACAGCAAATGACAGTCTAACAACCGAGTACGTGGCCATTTATACTCCGTCAGCACAGTTTAATATACCAGACAAATGATACAAATCCGTTTTTGAGTCACAGCTCACTGACAGTCAAGCTAGGTAATGATAGCTAGCTAACTCCAGCAGGCAGTTAGCAAAATCGCCAACATTCAAACAGCAGCGAACTCCAGTACATCTGTACCCACTTAACGTTAAAATGTTGTTAATCGACCAAGACAGAAATACACTCTGCCACAATTACAACAGTGTGTCTGAGTTCATTTTGGGAAGACAGTATGAGCGACGTGTAGTTTGAAGAAAAAGAGTTCGCTTCTCCACTTACCATAGCCGCGGCCGCCATTTTGAATACGTGTCATTAGTGACGTTGCGGAAGTACTGTGGTTTTTCGATTAATTATTATTTAAATTTTTTTATTTGACACCTGACACACCCAGATATGTAGCTAAGTAGGCTACTCTCTGACCTAACTGAAAGCATTACTGAAATAACTAATATAAATAAATATTAATTTGTTAAAGAAATGCCTACAGTATTTTTCCATCAAGTGCTTGTTTGTTAACTCAATCATAAGTATGATTACAAATAATTAGGATTTTGCATACACCTTCATTAATAGGCTACAATTCATGCCTACGAACACACACATTAACTGTGTAGGCTTATAAAAGTGCATAAAAATAACAATATTGCTCGCTGATCATTGTTTTAAAAACATTTTATTTGAAAATTTTCACCACAGTTGCATTGAACCAAGCATCTAACAAAATATGCAAATAGTTTTATATTGATAAAGAAAAACACAAAAACATTAGTAACCCCATGTATACATTGCTGGACATTGATTCAGTATTGTCATATTATCACCTCTCTATGTAAGCATTCCACAGAAAACTTATCTCAGATATTGTTTCTCATAGTTCTCTCGAAATGGATACCAAATCATGAAATTACAAAATCTTAAATACTTAATTCCATTTGAAATGTTTTGGTCCACAAAACACATTGCTATTTCTAACAAAAGAATTACATTATCCAAAACAGTAGAAAAACATAGCAGAGTCCTTCATTAAAAATGATAGAAAAGGCATTTACTTTTGGAAAGATCGTTGCATTCATGATACACTAATGTCCAGTCGGCCTACCATTTGCACAAATAAATTATTTTTTTTCCATACAGAAAAAAAGAAGGCCAAAAGATGTGAAAATCAATATGCACTGCTTTTCCATTTAGTTCCCCAAATACAGAACAAACATTTAATGAGCCAAAATGATCAACAAAGCATTATCAGCTGGCTTCACATTAAAACCCTATTCCTGAATATTTGTATTATTTGTGTACACCTGTTTTTATATACAGATCGTATGGTGGAATATATTATAAATGTTAAGACTGAAAGAAATGAAACAACCACTGAAAAAGGCACAATGAAAGAGTAATGCTAAAACAAGCCACAGCGTACTGGAAAAATATCTATGGAATATAAATAGAAGATTTAAGTCTACATCAGCCATACAGTATATCTTGCACTTCCACAGCACCCACTCACTTTCACTATTTAAAACACTGTACATTTAACAGTGGACAGTGACAGTCAGAGCTGAACACTATTTCACTATTAACATCTGTGTTGTGGTTATATCTTCCTTTGTTGGATGCACAATGTCTGCTGGAGCATAGCAACTAAATCCAGTCATTTCCATGCGACTGCTTTCAGGTGGCCTTGTTTGTTTATTTGTTTGTTTGTTTGTGAATATGGTCATATATCTTTGTACTTGTGTCAAATAATATTTTGTGTGAGACAGCATGCTTTTACCATAGCCTACTGTACAGTACGATACACACTGTACATGTTATGCAAAACACCTTCAAAGCTGTTTGAATTTTAGGGACTGTACAAACATTGTAAACAATGGGCAGAAAAGTGGGATGGCTGATCTTTTGTTTTTGGCTAGGAAAAATTACTCTGATTTTATTTTATTTTTTATTTTTTTACAGCATAGTGGAGGGCCTTTTTTCCAACTTGATTTGTTTAATTTCCAGCCCAGTTGCCAGAATTAAATGTTGGCATTCTACGTTTCTGCAAACCACGGATGTGTAACACTTGTATGTTTTATACGTATCATATAAACATTTCTAAATATCATTATTTATCATTCTAAATTCAGATCACATGTATATGAGCAGACGGCAGGAGACCACTGTTCGACAAAACCAGGTGTTTTTTAACGACAATAACCGCTGATTTTTGTTAGTTTTGTTGATTACGTAACTTACGCAATTTGCATAACAAACGTCCTCATTTTAACCCAAACCGCGCTGTTTTTCCAAATTTACCAACTAGTTTTGTTGGAATTCACAAAACTGAGACCGTAGTGAAGCGTCATAGGTTGGCACATAAAAGTGACTGTCAATAAAGTTAAAATAAAGTGATTTATAAGCTTTATGAGCGTTGATTTCCGCTACATATGAAACATACAAATGTAACATATCCGTGGTTTGCAGGAACATACAATGCCAACATTTATTCTGGCGGTTGGGTTGACCCTCACCTTGCAAATTTGTCAGAAGTACCCGGTCTTGCTGTCCATGCAAGCTTATCCAAGCAATCCAGTCATTAAACTGACCCATTACCAGCAAGTACAGAGGTGTGTATAAATTGTCAGTTTTTTTGTGCATAATGATTTGCAGGTTTATCTCACATTATAGTGATCCACATAATATGAGCAAGCTGCAGATCTAACACACACATCTGTCTGCACATATCATGCACTGTCACTACTGTATATGTCAGGTGATTTACAAGACTGCTGCTGGTGAGCATCATCGACTGGATATAAAGATGGACAACCTAACAGCTCCCCAGAAGTGAAGCCAAAACATCTGGATCTCCCCCTGGTGGCTGGCTGCAGTGTAGGTCATAAGTCCCGCCTCCTCCATGTTAGTGGATGGGACATGAGCCAAACTAAAAACTCAAATTACACATTCAATACATTTTTCCCATGGATGTATAATAAAACCTGGATATGATGCCGCCACTCAGCCTTGCAGGACTTTTTTTTCTCCAGTGGACACTCGTGGTACTGCAACGAAAAACCCTCCTGCTACCCAGAAAGCATTTTCCTCATAGGCCACCATTTAAAAAAAGGAGTCTGTAAAACTGTTCACAGGACACCTCAAACTGCAAACAAGGTTCATTATGACTCTTTCTATTCTGAATCTTTAATCCATGGACTTTTTATATTTGTAAAACCTTCCTCGAGCCGACAAAAGCGATTTAAAAATCTATGACCTCATCACAATATAAAGTATACGGGGCGAGCGGGAGAAACACTACTGCGCATATTCTGTGAGTTTTTTTACATCCATGATTTTTCCAAAAGGTTTCTGTCATTGTAGGTAGTTCTTATCACGCTGATGTTTGTTCAAGTGTTCATTCTTCTGATAAGTTTAATTTAAATTAGTTATTTGATGCTATAAAAACGGGGTGAAACGTCATGATTGACAGCTGTGACTGACTCGTGATTGGTCGGGCGGGTGTGTGGGCGGGACTTCGATGTTGCCCATTCTCTGCTGCACAGACCATTTCAACATGGCGGCACCTGTATCCGGGATATTTTGGCTTCACTTTGGTGCAGTGGGAGGAAGTGGAGATGTGTTGTCCATCTTTACATACAGTTTATGGTGTGAATCATGATTTATGGTCAGTTTTGTGAAGATAAATAATGCAGCTGTGGTCATGTTAGCTGATAACCAAGCCTTCAGAACATCATCAGACAGCATCTGTTGTCCCTGACCTAATGAGGTAGGACTGTGTTGTCATAATATTGTAATAGAAGTAATATGAATTAATGCTTTATATTTTGTGTTCCTTAATATTACTTTAAAATGTTCTCATTCAAAGGAAGAAAAAAAGATTCAACCCTCCCCAATAATGTTTGTACAGTCCCTTATTATAATGCGTGTGTGTGTGTGTGTGTGTGTGGAGGGGGGGGGGGGGGGGGGGGGGGGGGGGGTGGGGGGGTGAATGAGAAAGAGAGGCAGATGAGAGATGGTAAAGACAGAGCAGGTGTGTGTGCTCTGAATTGCACTGCTGTGTGTAAAACTGGACCTGCAGTAAAGTAGGAATGGACCAGAAGAGGAAACATGGATGTAAAGTGTCATGGCTGCTGCTGATACTGGCTCTCTGTGGCTGTGTAGAAATCCTCCAGGACGCTCTGCAGGTAATCAAAGGTGGGGCGGTCCTCGGGCTTGTTCTTCCAGCACTCCAGCATGATCTCATAGAGTTCGCTGGGACAGCTGTCCAGGCGCTGCATTCGGTAGCCCTTCTCCAGAGAACGGATCACTTCTGGATTGGTCATCCCTGAAAACAGGAGCACATGGTTGTCGGGTTAAGAGAGGCCGCAGAGCCACAACCTCTTCAAAATAAATTGCTCATGGGCTGGTGTTTGGGACGCTAGCTTCATGGATCTATGTATGTCAATGTCTCCAGGGCCCGATCATGGTCCTGTGAGGCCCCTGGACTCACATGTCTTCTGTGGAGTTTTTCCATTGGCATTTTGGCTGCGTAGATCCAAACCGAGCCACTCTGATTTGCTTTTCTGTTACCAGCTTTAGCGCTCCGGGCTGCGCCGAACCACGCCCAGATCTTTAAACACCAAGGGGCCAGGGGGCCCTCATACTGTAAGCACTGAGGGATCTGGGGGGCCCTAGTGGTCAGCTCACGCTATAAGCACCCAGGTGGCCTTGTAGTCAGCTTGCGCTGTGCACACTTCCTTCTGAAGTGTTGGACCATGCACCGCATGCAGTCTGAAGCTTGGAGGCCCCTTGGCAGCCTGAGGCCCCGGGGCACTGACCCCACTGGCCCAGTCCATAATCAATAACTGGATGGACTGCCACAGAACTTCATGGTCTCCAGAGGATGAAACCCTCTGACTTTGGTGATCCCCTGACTTCTCTCTGGCGCTACAATAACATGAATATTTGTGGTTTTGAATTGTTATGTTATTTGTTTCTTGTCGCCCTCAGGATGAATGAACTTTGGCGATCCTCTGACTTTTCCTCTAACGTCGTCATCAGGTCAATATTTTAGCAGTTTGTTCAATCAGTAATTAGGACCAACGTTTGACATTTTATTGTGAAGAGGCGCCCTCTAGTGTTCACCAATATTATGGCAGGAGGACAGCAGGAAGTCATGCAACGTATTTAGAACGAGTCAAACAAACACTTTTACCGAAGAGAGCGATGTTCATGTCCCGTTTGAAAATAAAAATAATCTGCAAGTTATTTTTATCTTTTTAAAAAATGTTTTACATAATATATTACTAGTATTTGTATTTTATATTTACCATTACCAATAAAATCTGTCATCCCATTCCAACATGGATTTATCTTCCCACTACAACTCATTTTGGAAGGCCACTTCAAATATGACAAAACCTTTGTGTATTCACTGCAAGTGCAGGGTCCCTGCTCTTCAGAGGCACACTGGCAAATCCTATATACATAAACAAAACTGAAATCAGTGATCCACTTACCTGGGTATGGCGTGCGTCCATAGCTGATAATCTCAGTCAGCAAGACGCCAAAGGACCAGACGTCAGATTTGATGGTGAAAGAGCCGTAGTTGATGGCCTCCGGGGCCGTCCACTTGATGGGGAATTTGGCTCCTGATTACAGGAGACAATGAAAACCAGTCAAAAATTTTAACTAATATCAATACTGTACGTTCTCAATGACAGTGCTGAGAAGCTTCACGCTCGTCACACATCCTCTGCTCATTCAGTAAGCCATACAGCAAGTCACTCTCCCGACTATTTCTGTCACTCGTGCTGTAATCCGACATCTCGCTGACGCAAAGTAATTTCCCCTGAACGGATGAAACCGTAACTGCTCTCGTTTCATCCGTTCTGGGGAATCAGTTCCCCAGTTTCTTAATCACTTCTGCTGATGACACACAACATGTGACAGTGAGCGTTGCATCATACCTTCCCTGGCTGTGTACTCGTTGTCTTCGATGATACGGGCGAGGCCAAAGTCGGCAATTTTGCACACTAAGGCCTTATTGACCAGGATGTTGGCAGCCCTCAGGTCTCTGTGGATGTAGTTCCTCTGCTCGATGTAGGCCATGCCCTCCGCAGTCTGCACGCAAAGAATCAAAACATAGTTCCTAAGCAACTGTCGCTGGCAAAGAAATTGTACAAATGAGCCTGAAACAAGATCCTTCCACGCTAGCAGCATTTCCTCATTAAAAACAAACACAAAGACATACTATAACAGACTTTGTATAAGCTGCTCTTTTTCTCAGTTGCTGATGATAGCATTGAGCTCAATGCATCCCAAAAATAAATAAATGACACAATAAATAAATTAATGTGCCATTAAATGTATTAAAATAATATAGATGCACTTTGAACTCTACATATAGAAATGGTCCGCCAGTGCCGACGTTGGTATTTTTGCTTATTGTGATGTAATTTGTTTGAGTATCTTCAGATGCTTCATATCCATAAAATCTGTACATCATAAGCTAAAAGGTTATATAAATCAATAAACCATAATAATTGATAAAAGTATTGAAATTGTGTCATAATATAAAGAATTACAAAAAATCTGACATCTTTTTTCATCAAATCACACAAAACATATTGATCCAAAATATTTCTGAATACAGACACATCAACAAAATATTTCTTAACACTCCTGAAGATAATTTGAACGATGCGCATTTTATTGTTTTTGAGATATGCTCATTTTTATGAGTGCTAAGACGTTTGCAACAGTGTCAAACTCTTTTGGACGCCAGGTCACATTTTTATATTGTGATGATCGAAGGACAGAAGTCTTTGTTTTCTGCAGCAAAAACAATGAAGTCTCCAAATATTATGGTTCTTATTTTAGATCCATTTGAACAGAATCATGTAAACAACAATCTCTCGCAGCCATTATGGAGCAATACACTGAGTAACGTAATGTGATGACGTCATCAAGAACGTACAACATGGTGACGTGAAAGACGGCATCATGTTCCTATATACTTGTCCCTTTTGTTAATGTTTTCATTATTAACTGTACATTATGTCACAGAAATACAGAAATCTTGATTTTAAATGTTCCAAAGTAGATTTTGAACAATATAATTAACACAGTCCCTGAACAGACAGACGACTCAACGCAAGAGATTAGTCAGTATTCATGTAGACTACAGCCTGTTTACTGCAGACAAAACAACAGATGAGCTGATAAAAGACACAAAACAACCACAGAAGAGGATCTGTGTCAGCAGAATGAAGGACTGATGCTGAATGTGACTGAATGAATCTCACCTGGGCGGAGAAGTCGATGAGTTTGGGGAGCTGGACACGGTTTCCCTCATCACTCTTTAAGAAGTCTAATAAACTCCCTGTGGGCACACACACACACGCACACGCACACGCACACACACACACACACACACACACACACTTTAACACACATTTCAATGGATTTACATTGGAG
>JAOVVB010093349.1:0-13275 GCA_028570985.1 Heterobranchus longifilis
TGGAAAAGGGCAGGCGCTTTGAAAAAATACCTGGCAGGTGATTGGACGAACCGTCTGTCTATCAAACTCGTGCAGAAGTCACTCAGGAGAAGTGCAGAAAAGCCTTCAGTGCTCTTTGCTCTTCTTTCAGTGAAGAAATATTCTCCATGTCTGATCTAACCGATGCTATTGCGATATTGCAGCATCTACGCAGAGCCGCTATTGTTGTTTTAAACGAACACCGAAACCACGCCCGTAGCTACCAGTAGCTCCTAACAGGATGTTGATTGGTCTGGTCAGATCTTGTCCAGACCCAAACACTTTACTTGGAGCCTGGCAACATGGATTTATGCGACCATGTGATCTTGTGATATGGCGGGAATCCAGCTGCCACATAACATACGTAACATAGTGTTACATTGTACAATAGGCTTAATGTGAACCCAAATAAGTATAATATTAATTTAAATGAATGTGCAATTTTTACAACAAGATTCAGAGAGCAACTTTAGAAAACTATGAATATCAAGTCTTTATCAGCCTGCATTTAAATTGTTTTTCACTGTTCTGCAGTCTGTCGGGCCAGCATCAAGGTCAATATATAAGAATGACATTTATTTTATGTCTTTTTACTTCATGTATTAAAATGGGCCAGTGGTTGCAAGCATCTAAAATGTACAAAGCGGCTTGCATAGACAGCAAATACCATATTAACTCAGCAAAAATGCACAGGCAAGTGGTTACCACCTCATATGTGTCACAAAAGAGCTTCTCCAAAAGGTCAGTGAGCTCTGCTTTGTGCTCAGGTAAACAAAGACGAGATGAAGCCTCAACAGGCTCGGTAAATGCAGATGGATGGGGCAGAGACATCAAAAGAGAACTTCAAACCTCAGAGTTTGCAGACAGACTGAGGTGATCAATGAGTCATACTGCACATATCTTTGCATATCTTTACATTTGTGTCTACACATCTCACCCTGCATTTTGCTGTGTATTTGATAGAAATGCCAGAGCAACTGAAAGACTTGGAATATCTAAAAAAAAAAAGTGAATAAATGAATGAGAGATGGAATGAAAACATTGAAATGAAGGAATGTGAAAGAGTAATTTCACCCCCCCCCCCCCCCATCATCTCCCTCCTCTTCGAACAACCTTGGGCTGTCATACAGTTTTGCTCTTGCACACACTGCAGAGGAGATAAGTTGTGATGTGCAGAATTTTCCTCTAGAGGACAGTAGAGCTGCAAATAATTTAATAGCTAAGATTGGAGAACACAAGTCTGTTCTATCAAGTTTTCTCATCCCGACACGGTACATTTACCTATATTAGAGTTTGCTTTCCAAACTGTCCATCAGGGTGATTGAGCTTGTAAATTTCTTTGTCTTTACTTGAATTTTTCTCTCATCCCTTCAACATTGACACTGACAGAGCATGAGAAATCAGCCGACCCACGAAGCAGCTAATTCCACAAACCCCAAGTCACGCTGGCAGAGTGTATGAGGAGATTAAAAGAAGCAAAGAGGAAGACGGAGAATGACTCATTTTCACAACAGCTTCTGAGAGTCTGTGTTGTTTCCTATTCATGGCAACATATTCGGCAGCATTAGGCCGGTTGCTAATGTTGTGCTGCCAGTTTTCTATTAATCCGCTCCACAATAGGAGGGCAAGGGCGCCAGTCTTAATTCTTTCTGATTCTGTTCCTCTGCCCCCCACAAACGGAGAGGATTAATGCGGTGGTTGCACTGAGCTAGGCAAAGGTTCACCCAACACCAAGTCACAGAAAGGTGACAGAACAGAAGGACAAAAAAGAAGAGAAAAAAAGCTGCCTGCCAGTCAGTTTCATTCGTTTCAAAGACAAGAAAATGGGAAAGCTCAAAGGATGCATTTGTTCAATGACAGTGGAGAAAGACCAGAAGACTACAAGCAAGAGGATCAATTTTCTCCCCGAAGGGCTTGTGTGGAGACCCCAGTTAAATGCAGAAAGATTGTTAGAGTGGAAGTGCAGAATAGCTGTATTTTAACATCTGAAAAAGGGTTAGAAGGAAGGGGCCATAGCGGCTTAAGTATGGATATTCGCCTCGAAAGCAGAGGAGTAGATGACATAAGCAGGGCTTAATTTGTGCTGGATGCAGCCAGAACGAGTCATTCACCCTTTTTCAGGCACCAAGGTCCTTCACATCCAATAACCACATTTATTAAAAAAAAAAATCCTCAGACAGCTAACCGGCCCTATCACACTTTTGCTCCCCTCGTGTACATCAGACCCTCACATTGCCTCTCTGCATTATGTTCATAGATGAGTTGTGTAGGACTTGGACTCAAGAGCAAACATTGAAAAACAACAATTCCAACAGTTGGGGTGGCTGCCTTTGAAGGACATGAGCCATACAACTACAACTCAATGTGGTGCATCATATTATAACAACAGAGGCCATGAGTATCTCAAAGACCACTGTTGTAGGTTGAGAACTCATGGCCTTCAGACCACAGCTGTTGCTGCCTTGTGCTTAGCTTTCAATCAATCAATGGTACATGGACTGTATTTATATATATGTATATATTAGTGGTCGACCGACACCTCCTGAGCAACAGCCGCTCATCAATCAATCAATCAATCAATCAATCAATCAATCAATGCAGTCTTTACATCAATGATCAGTAAAAATAAGTCTTGGAGCAGGGATGTCCTCAATTAAATACATTCTTAGTCGACTGACACTCATGCGATTTTGTCAACTAATCGATTAGTTGATTTAATCGGCAGATCTGTTAAACTGAGTTTCTCCACAAAGAATCATTCAAAAGCACCATTTTAAATTTTGTGTTTTCTAGAGATGTGCTCATACGTTTTTGATTGACTTATTGATTTTTAATTGACTTATCGACTAAAGAAATCTTAGTCAACGAAGACCAAAACGACCGATTAGTTGACTAAGAGGAGGCCGCCCCTAAAAAAAGGTATCAATTAATTAATTAATTGTCCATGTAAGACTACATATGGCCACTGTCACACAAAGTACTAATTTGGAGGCTCTTGTCGAAGTACTTAACATCCACCAATGCAAACCGATTTCTGCAGCAGCAGCACAAGTGCAGTGTTATCTCAAAAACAACACGGTCCTGTCTATGCATCGGCACGAGGCACAGGCTCCCAGAGTCTAATCTTTGACATGGCACATCAGCATGGAGATTATCTGTGTCTGATGTCCTTATGTTAAACAGCGATCTCACAAGTGTTCTGAGACCTACACTCTGCTTCCTGTCCCTGCGGATTATCTCCCTCTCCATACTACAGCACCTTGTGATTTATAGGTAAATTAAACACAGAACATGAAGTGCAGGGGCCTCATTACAGAAACTTCCTAATTCTGAAATCCTATCTTATCTCAGTTTACGATGATATTGAGGATTTTTGGTAGTACAGAAACATGTTTCTTAACTGCATTTAGGAACATTTTATCTTAGGATAGAAATGTAGCTATTACAGAACCGTCCTAACTTACTATAAACTATATTTCTCAAGTTAGGAATCCAAAGTTATGGCATGCATAGACCCTGTTGTAAATTCAAAACAACTGCCAAAAAAGGTCAGTAGCACTGTTGTTGAGTCTGTGCGGCGATGAGGATGAAGATTGAGAACATGAACATCGAAATATAATGATCGAAAAACTAATCAAACCATGATGACCATGATTTCCCGGAGCATGTATTAATGGGTATATATCGACTGCCAAGACAATTTATTTCAATCAAAAATAATTTAATAATTTAATTTAACTAATGGCTCAATTTCAGTTTTGTCCTGGGCTGTCTTTCTCTCATCTATTTGACTTGATAGTAGTGACAAGTGAGAGCCGCTGATATTATGGGTTGTCCATCTTGAGTAGCCTGCAGGTATACATTCAAATCAAAGATACAGACACGACAGGACAAGTGCCCATCAAAGAATCCAATTTACAGTTTGAGTTAGGATTTCTTAAATTAAGCTAAGATAAGTCTGAGATAAAATAGGACAGAGCCATGAGTTTAGGAATTGCTTCTGTAATAGGAAGACAGTATTTTTCTTTGAAAAAGGCCCCAGAATTCCAGGTAGGACAAACAAAGGAAAGCAAGCATGCTTGTTGGCAGATGAAGGAATACACAGACGAGACTCTGAGAGCGTGTGTTAATCTTTTAGGATACAGTCAGATAAGGAAGCAGGTTAATTAATGATATGTACCTGACAAGTCATTCATACAAATGGTAAAATTGAATAATATTCAGTTCAACCAATGTTGTTTGGTTGATTTTGTTTGAAATCATTTTTTCCATGTATACACTGTGGAACAAATTGGCTAAGCTATCTGGATATAATTAAAGGAAATCACGTCACTTATAAATACCAATAACAGTGAATGTATCTACTAACAAGTGTGCATGCGTGTGTGTGTGTGTGTGTGTGTGTGTGTACGTCCGATATCTTCTGATATATCTTCTTCTTCTATGTCATAGAACTCCATTGTCCAAAAACTCACTCAAACGCTCCTGGTGGGCCATGACACCATGTGGAGGCCGGAGCAAAACCGCGGCACAACCAGAACAACACAATGTGTTTGTGTGTGAGCACGTAATAAAGAGATGAATTGGGTGTCAAGATAACAGATATACAGGTGGGCCAAATTTTTAAAAAAAGGGCAGTGCAGTCTTTTAATAATAGGCCTTGGATATTTCCATCATATAAAGACAACCAAACACTCAGTTAAACCAGGGACATTATGTAAATGTCAAATGTTTGTTTAATCATGAAAAGCATGCTGCTTTGCTGTTGAAACATGTTTGATTGCACACATTCACAATGTTTTCTGTATAAATGTCTGTGGGACGTTGATAAATGAATCCCATTGCGGCTGCTGTGTGTCTAGATGGAGAATGAGGTGACTGCACCACTCCAATATAGGCTTACTATACTGCAGCCTTATTAATATAATGGAACTGAAATAAATTGCAGTTTATGTAAGCAACAAGCAAGTTATAAATATCACGAAAGTCTATAAATAAGATTGACTAGAGTGCATTTTATTGTTCCTTAATCTACAAATGTTATCATCAAGAGTGAAGTACCTTTAATTAGTGTATTATGCTAAGCACTGAGCAATTGAAATGGAGTGTCTGGTGTAAACACTTATTGGATTTCAAGCACAATGGGAGTGAGTGGAAACAGTTGGCTGCAAAGCAGGTTATGGATCCCAAGAGTGAACACTCTGAGGCCAAACTGCAAATATCAGCTTACTGAAACTAAAGCTATTTCTCATCTAAACATTGAGTGATCTATAAAGACTGATCTCAACCATAGACTGTAAAAAGAATGGACGCAGTAGTATAGTCGTGGCGTCACTGATTGGTTGTGGACTACCGTTTTGAAGCCACAAGTTTGGAATTTGGCCGTTGCCATCTTGACTTTTTGGAGCCAGAAGTTGACCATATTTAGACAAGATGATGGAGCTGGGGACGGTGACGTGGTCACGCCAGTGACTCATCTGTGGTATCAATGGCGCTGCTACGAAAACACGGATGACACAAAAACAAATTCACGGTCTGGTTAGCCTTCTGATTGACAGGTCGGCGTGTAGCCCCGCCCTAAAGCATATACTGCTTTATTGTCTATTTTACTTTAAATGTGACCATAATTTACAAAATGAACATCATGCTGTATTGAAGAAGACTTGAAACTAGCAATGAATGAGATCATAAACTCAGTATGAAACTGTTTACTGAGATAATAAATCACATGAGAAGTAGGCTCATTTTCTCATTGACTTGTATACAACCAGAAGTATTTTTGGAGCCAGTGGAGTCGCCCCCTGCTGGTCATTAGTCTGTCGTGACGGTGCATTTGTTATTGTAATGGACACAGTTTTGGTCTCAAGTAAAGCTACTGCCTCACAATCTCTGTTTAAGATTAGAGTGGAGACATTAATGTAAACAGATAGTGTGTTTTGGATTATGCGATTAGAAATGTCATGATACTGTGATTCCACAATGATACAGTCACCTGCCACCTCATCCATATTAAACAGCACTGACACTCAAAACCTACAATCCTGAATGATGCTGAATAAATACAGATACAGCCATTTATTTCCCTTTCAGAGATACCATCTCTCCATATCTGATCTGCATTAAAATGATCAGGTCTAAGCACTGTTTGCTTATCTCTCCTCGATTCTCCCCACCTTTTCCTTAAGAGAGATAAATAACTGGGCATTTCTCCAATTCATCAGCGGTATGAACTAAACAGACAGTCTCACTGGGGGCAAAAAGACCCTCTCGCAAACAAACACACCGTGAAAAAATGAAACCAGAACTAACATCATGAGATGAAGTGGAGTAGAGAGGGGATCGGGGGGTAGAAAGTAACACAGAAGAGGCTAATTTGGAATGCAGTCAAGTACTCAAGGGCCCGCAGCTTTCTGCAGCCTGGCAGGCTAATCTCAACACAAACGCCAACAGACAAGATTTCACAGAGTGCAGCGAACTTCAGGTGAACTCGGTGGCTCTCACCAGGGAACAGGCCGGGGACGGAGGACAAGAACACAGGTAGCTGTGGAGCTGTCTAGTAATGCTCACATCAACTTTAGTCACACGCATAGTCAGCACTCAGCGGGACTCACGTCTCCCTGCTGCCTCACAAGAGAGTACCTGACAGAAGGTGGCTATATATTAGTTAGCTGATAGTTATGTGTTGTAATAAATAGTTAACGCTGGGGTAGGCAGAATATTTTTGGCATCATTGGGCAAAAAATCCATAATAACCTTTCAGCATATTGTAATTCAAGTCGTCTGGGAGAAACTAGGCTTTTGCACCTCGTCTTGGCTCCGTGTTCAGTCTTTAGAAAATCTTTCCCGTGACGGGGAGACTTTTGGCCAATCACAGGTCGTTTCAGAGAGAGAGAGCGTTCCTATTGGCTCATGCAGATGCACGTTCAGTGAAAAATCTGCTAACTGTCGGGACAGACTCACTGCTGCAGCTAACTCAAGGCTAAACTATTATATAAGAGACTTCATTGTTATCCATCTATATACAGTGCAGTGCAGTACGTAGAGGAATGCAGTTGTGTATAAGTGCAGTCCACTTTATTGTTCAGGGAGCGGACAGTTGCTGTGAAAACAGTCTGGAGAGCTGCTCTGCTGGGGTTAGCCTTTAGCCTTGCAGCCGTGTTTACGTGTCCTCTCACATCGCCTCCGGAGTCACCTGGTTTCCAACAGCAGCATTACTGTGCTACGAGGACCAGAGGCCAAAACCACCGCAGCAGCTCCTACTGCTGCCATCCAAATGAGGAGATGTAAAGAGGCAAGCAGCCGTATATATATCAGCATTAAAATCAATATTTAGCAGGTTGTGTGAATTTAGAGAAGTTGAGAATGAATTGTATTGTCCTTATACTGAGTTAATATCTATATTTAATGAAATGTCTGTTCAAAACCCATAAATGTTCTGGTGCAGTGATGATGACAAAATGGAATGGTTGTTTAATTTTAATGCTTATAAGTTGGCTGCTTTTGTTTCTAAAGCTTTGAGGAAAAAAAGGATGATTTATTTGTTTCGTATTATTTCTAATTCATGTTGCTACTCTGCTTTCTGGTGTCTTTTTGTAAATAATGGTGTCTGATAAGCCAGTTTGTGCTGGGCCTGTTAATCATGCATGACACAATAATAAAAATTAATTAATTAATTAATTAATTCACCTTGTTTATTGGACCCAGAGTGGCCGCTGGCTGCATGTGCAGGCTACAGTTAGCAGGCTAAACTATTAGCAACATTTTCTCTCCATCTCTGAAACACTTCGACGATATTGACACATTTACTGTCAGAGTCTAGAAATGACAAACACAATAAAACATGTCAATATGGGCCAAGCGTTCAGAGAGAAAATGTTGCTAATAGTTTAGCGTTCTGCTAACTGTAGCCACAGGCTCTCAGCTGCAGCTAATTCATGTTCATGTATGTAGAGCCTCGAATCACAGTCTGTCATCTCAAGTAGCTTTACAAGTGCACATGAGAAAACAGGGCAGTAATAATCATAGAATTGCCGCTATATAACGGCATCAGGATGAAATGAATGACGAGTACTCGTGCAGGTTACTGTATGAAGCCTGCGCTCGTCTGATGGGAGGGGCTCAGGACAGAGAGGGGACAGGGACAGCTGCAGGAAGACGTCTCACTCTACTTGCTGCCATTTTTTTTTTGCCAGCTTTAAACCTCCCATTTACAACCAACAAAAAACGTTTTTTTTTTTTTTTAAACAAAATGGGAAGCTTTTGCATCCAGCGGTGGGAGAATCACTGGCACGCGACATATGCTGGAGTGTCTTCCCCGTGCTGATGTCTTGGATGGAAGACATGTAGCAGACCGGCGATGTTAGCAGCCAGCAGTGTGAATGTGGCTGAGATCTGAGCGGAGCCAGCAGCATGTTTGGCATTAGGCACCAGAGAGACTCCACAAGGTCGCCGGCACTCAACCCGCATCAGATCAGTAAGGACGAGATTACAGAGAATCTGGCCTGAGGGGGAAGACACACACACACACACACACACACACACACACACACACACACACATACATGCTGTAGAGACATATGCTGTAAGCACTCAAACCAGCACGAGACAGATCGAGGGACACGCTCACACATGCACTGTACAGTTGTATTTACTGTATGTCCACAAGGACACGGCCATCGATGTGAAGAGACACTTCATAGATCATACGAGCTTCAACAGACACAGAGACACAGCTGCTTTGCTCTCTAACTATCATTGGAGTAGCAATAAATGTCATCCCTGTCTGTGGATGTCTGCCATTATAGGGCAGGATAATGAGCAGTATTGGTGATTGACCTTATTTTCCCCATGTCCAGAGCACTCAGTACCACCACACATGAACATACATAAAAAGACATTAAATCTTGTTTACATTTAAGGAGAGCACAGTCAAAGCAGTAATGACAGACTGAATGGGTGGATGGAAGTGGGGGCTGATAAAAGAGAGAGTAGAGCAGAGAGGAAAAGAAAGGGAGCCATTCTGGATGTACATGCCCTGTAGTGCAGCACTGCCACTTAGACCTGGTCCACACATACACGGATATTTTTAAAAACTTAGCTTTTTCTGTGTGTTTTTTTTAGTGTTCGCTGTTAACAAATGAGACGACGTTTCGTGCAGTGATGGATGTGGCCAAAATAGTGCTGGTTCTAACATTGCTAACAGGATTTTTTTCATGTTTACACGTACATGTACAGTTACATGCTACAGAGTGATCGATGCACCATTACAGCGGTTATTGTAGTAAATGAAAATAGGCAGTTAAAAGTATTTTTAGTAAACTGAAACATTAAGGTTTGGGTTACATCTCGTTACTTATAAGGTGGGTCACGTCTTCATAATTAATTATAAAGTAGATTATTGCTGCGTTTGGTCTCAAAATGATTCATATCATGTTGCAGCAGGGTTCAAATAACCGTCTGTGTGTTGACACTTCTGCAGTATGCCAGGTACGTTCGCTAACTACGATCTAGCATCGACTCGTTACAGCCAGGTACTCTTCTGGAAACAGCTTTTTTTCAGGCTTCTGATTGGCCAACATGGCTTCAGGGTCAGGGTTATATCCCCACCTGTTAATATTTCATGCTCTTGACAGCGCTTCAATTGTGTTTTTTTTAAAACATTGCCTGTGTGGACCGGATCTTTTTTTTTTTGAGAACGAAGGAGGGAAAACCCCTATTTTCAATGTGGACTGCAGTAGGCCTTGATGCATGTGAGATATGTGTGTTTATGCACATATCTGTTAACACCTACTCTTAAATAAAGAATAATGACTTGTGGAAAAACTGCAGAGGGAGAGCTGAAAGACTTGATTTGGGAACACTTGCTCTGACAGACACAAACCACATTTGGAGCAGATTGCGCATTCCGAATGCACAACAAACAAAATATCATTGTAAAATACTGCTCAACACAGTGGAATATATGCAGTGTTTGCAGGGACAAAATAGACCTACTTATCGGGTGCTTATTTGCTGTGCTCCAGCACAAATGCCAAAGTTGTTTTCTGCAGCGCTGTGCACATTTAAGGAGGTCTTCTCACCCTGATTTCTTCTTAGACACATACCCCGGCTACCAACTGCCTCCGTCAGCACACACATCTCTGCACACACAAACACAAGTCTCCAAGGGCATTCTCACACACGCATGGAAAGGCACATGCACAATCATGGCATATGCACGCACACACAGACCACCCACGCACAGGCAAATACCCCTTGGCACCTGAATTCAGGTTGCTATAACTGTATGGGCCATTTTTAGCTCTTTAATAATACTTGAATAGTTGTTACCTGAGATAACCCCAGGGAGAGGAAAAACAATTCCACTCTCCCACAAGCCCCGGAGTTTAATCCTCTCTAGTATCCTAGGGAAATAATGCTTCCTCTAATAATTCCTTTGGTCTTTCAGTTCAACATTGATGTCCTTTTGTGTTGGCTGGGGCCATTAGTTCTGACACATGTATAATTGATTATCATATTAACAGCTAAAATCATTCCGCTCATTTCTTCTGAGGCCGTAGGGATAGACAAGGTGCATAATGGCTTTGAGCAGCTGGATCCATAGCGTGTCCCCTTTGCTTTAGTTGGAGATGTGACCCTGCACTGTTGTTAGGCTGCATTCATGTGGTGTCGGAATAAATGGAAAAATGGATTTCCGACTGGGGAAATTCACGTGAGCGCCCCCTCAGGTCGGAACAACAACTCGGAAAGTCTGTCAAATATTTTTGCTAGAGACAATAATCAATTTTATTGTAGTTCGTGATAAAAAAAAACACTCATAAGTTTATTGGGAATATCATGAATATCCTCAAGAAGAATTGAGTAAACTGAGTTTACTTAGTGTCCTCTCTGTGATGCAATAAAATATTTGTTTCTTAAAAAGAAGTCGTAATATTTTGAGAAAAAAGTTGTAATATTTCAAGAAAAAACTCACAGATAAATTTTTGAGATAAATCCTGTGATGTTTCGAGAAAAAGAAAATCACAAAGTCTGAATATTTTCAGGAAAAAAAGTCACAACAAAGCAAAATGTAAGGTACAGTGATGTCAGCGTGTTTTTGTGCCATATTTCGTTGATTATCGGGATAATAAGAGAAAGGTCAATAATCACAGAGAACCATCAGTTTGAAGTAAAATACTTGATTATAATAGTGTGTTTGGCATGGGGTTATAAATCGAGTGATAATACACTGAAAGCTACCACGGCTGCAATACTATCACATATTTTCTAACACTCGGGGTGTATACGGTACCTTGCCAAAAATCACTATGAGAATTATTCCCCCCAGATGGTACCAGTGGCCCAAATTTGGGGTCCTGGCTCACGGACTATAAAATACAAAGCACAGATTAAAAAAATAAAATAAAATACATATCACAGAGGAAAAAGATACAAGTAAAACTAAAGTAAACTTTAAATTAGCAGGTTATTGTCTTTATTTCAGTCAGTTTTTCAGCCCAGTGTTTTACTCCAAAGTCTCTTGTTAGCAGTCGGTCTTCTCCTCTGTCCTGGTGTGAGGGAGGAGACACAGTCGTCACAGAGCACAGCTCTTTTTACACAAGTTCAGAGGCCACCCAGCAACATTATTCAAAGGACTAAGTGTTCAGTCAGTCAGAGAGAGAGAGAGAGAGAGAGTGTGTGTGTGTGAGAGAGAGAGAGAGAGAGAGAGAGAGTGTGTGTGAGAGAGAGGGAGAGAGAGAGAGAGAGAGTGGTTTCTGTGCCACCGTTCGATAAATGAGCAGAACACAAATTACTTTAAGTGTGTTGCCGTGAGCCAATTCAAAGGGCAGTGCTGGGCCAGCACTCTTTGACCTTATCTAAAAGGAACGATTAGTGAGGAAAGTTCAAAATGTGTCCCGTGAGAACACATACACACAAATGTGCAAACGCACACAGTTATTACATATTATACTCATTACACATCTACACATCTGTATCCGAGCCGTGTAATTCAGTTTCAAATGAGACTGAATGGAAATACATGCAGTGGCGTTTCCAGACTTTTTTGACTCCGGTGGCCCAAGCAGGGCACTGACTTATGCAGGTTTTGCATAAAGTATACGTGTGCACACACATGTCGGAATAACATTAATTTACATCTCGGTCTCCACTACTCATTAGCTCTTTGAGACCCACCATACTGTAGGTGCATTTCTTTGTCTTTTTGTCTACAATAAAATGGCGACTATCATCACACATGTATACAAATGGGCTGATTGAATCCACAAGAGTCTCAGCTTTCCAGTCGTATCCATGACTGTATGTAACAAGACTGTTTATGGACCCCAGTATGCAGAAATATTCAAATACAGCATTTTAGAATAGGCGAGAATGACCCATTTGTACTGCGTGAGAAAAACTGCTAGCGCTCCTGCTGGTCTCTATGGGTTAAGGATGTAATGTGCCTAGTGGGAAACACAGAAGCAATAAAAAGGGGCCCAGGCTATGGCTGACTTTAGAAGAAAACAGGAATATACAGAGCGAATAGTGAAAGAGCGTCATAAAAGTGTTTCTGAAGCAGACAAGGTGCCAGTGTAGCACAGCTAACATGGTCCCCTTTTTGGCTCTTGTCATTAACCTGACTGTAGCACTAAAGGTTCTGCAAAATCAGGATGAAGAAATATGCTGTCTATAGCTGTTTATAGAGTTGCTCTTTCACACATGTAGCACACAACATGAGATTTTCTGTCAGATGTGTTCTCACTAGAAATACTCTTTTTGGTTTAGGCGAGGGGTGGTTTCTGGGTAGAGCGTGCAGGAGGCAGGACATGACGTCATTAATAACTGAGTCGCTAGTTGTTCCTTCAATTTGTCTGCCGATTTCAGCATCAGCCCATACCGACAGAAGTTCCCGAATGTCGTCTTCTCTCCAGTTAGACATGTTTGTTGGTGTCTTTGTGTAAATTACTCTTCTTCTTCACCCTCGGATGTTTGTATTTTTCCGGTTTCATGCCAGCCGCATGATAGAAACATCATCAACACGCCCCCTCGCTCGCTGTGAATTCTCCAGACAATGACCGGCTCTATTCACACACGGGCTCAATCAGACATTACTGTACATGGACTTCACAGGGAGCTGGCAGGGTAAAGACAGTTTAATGTCTGGTGCGAATGATTCGGACATTTGCACATACAGCTCCTCTGGGTGATGTCAAGATGAGTTCATGGTTGCAGTGCATGTGTGAAAGGGTCTTATGTCTCGGCTGTTTGTGCTGGCAG